>BQNB010008759.1:0-88904 GCA_026074375.1 Tanacetum coccineum
GATGAGCGTGAGCCTATGTTCATACAGCCACATGACCTTGACTACGTGCCAGAACCTATATACCCTGAGTATATACCATCAGAGGATGAGTACGTGTTTCCAGTTGAGGAGCAGCCATTACCTCCCGTTGATTCACCTACTGCTGATTCACCCTGATATGTTATTAAGTCAGATCCAGAAGAGGATCCAGAGGAGTATGAGGATGATGAGACCGAGGATGGTCCGGTTGACTATCCCGTAGACAGGGGAGATGATAGAGATGATGATGACGGTGATTCATCTAGGGATAACGCCGATGATGAGGATGAGGAAGAGGAGGATGAGGAGGAGGAGCACCTAGCTCCGGCCGACTCCACTGTTGTTGTACCTGCTGATGAGCCTGTTTCCCCACCTGAGGGAACAGAGCCTGTTATACCACCACCCTCCACTGACATTACTATTGGGGCTAGGATTACCATCCAGCCTTAGGCTTCCATATCTCTTCCACCTGAGGCAGAGGTTGAGAGACTTCTGGCCATGACTACTCCATCACCATCACCACCTATCTCACTATCACCACCCTCTACAGGAGAGCGCCTTGCAAGGTGCATGGCCCCACATGCACATTCATTACCACCACCTGTGCCATCACCATTACTACTATCATCTGGGTGTCCAACCCAAATCCAGACACTCAGGATAGCATCTACTCAGGCCTTTATTGATGCAGTTACTGCCGCATTACCATCACCTCCACTACCACCACTACCACCATCTCTATACATACCACCACCTGTTGACCGTAGAGACGATATTCCCGAGTTTGAGCAGCCACCTCGCAAGAGGTTATGTTTGGCCACTCTAGGCTCCAGATATGAGATCGGGGAGAGTTCTACTGCCATGCCTACTGGAGGTCGAGGGGTAGATTATGGGTTTGTCAGCACCGTAGATGCTGAAGCGAGACGATAAGGGACTAGTGAGGTTGGGTATGGTATTGGGGATACTTGGGTAGATCCGATAGAGGAAGTTCCTGAGATAGCACCTATGACCGTGGGAGAGGTCAATACTAGGGTCACAGAGCTTACTGAGCTCCATGAGCATGATACACAGGACTTGTATGCCTTACTAGAGGATGCTCAGGATAGTAGGTCTCGTATATCACAGCGAGTCGATATGGACTCGCAGCGGGTCGATTTGCTTATGAAAGGGGATAGGATGACTCTCCAAGAAGACAGTATGGAGGTGGAGGAGGGCTATGCTTCCGTGAAGGCATGGGCTCACTCGATATGATTGACGTCAGCGATTCCCTTTCAAGCTTCAGACCCATCATGATCATGTGTATGCACACGAGACTCACATCCAAGCACATCATGCACAGCTCCAGCTTCAGAGTACTATCATCCAGACACAGTACCAGGTATCTAAGACTCGTTTTCAGATGCAGCAGACTGAGATAGCAGCACTACGAGAGTCTGACCGTAGGCGCCAGGCACATATGGCACACACTCTCCGAGTGATGAGAGACATAAGACGAGAGATGAGTGGCATGCAGGCTGAGTTGTTAGCACACGACGAAGCAGGGGTGGGCTAGACAGCAGGACCAGAGAATAGGATTTCAGATAACACCAGGATGATTCGGGGGGATGCTGACAGTCAGTCTGTGATTTATGTTATTTTATCTGCTAGGTCAATTAATACGGCTTGTTAAGTATTAGGGGTTTTCCTCGCTAGCATAGCCTTAGATCTTTTGTATTGTATTTTATGTAATCAGAAACTATTTCATGTAAAAATTTCAAAGTTATGAATGAAATAGATGTGTTATGTGGTACTATATACCTCTCTTATGTTGTTTTCTTATCTATACATTATTGTATTCTGTCATGATTATAACCTCACGTTTTGTCTTTTGTGATCTAGACAAATCATGGCACCTACGGGACCAGACGAGGACAAAATACCCCTACTGACAACACCAACCCAAACAACATGACTCCAGAATCCGTCCAAGCTATGATTGATCAAGCTCTTCAGCGAAACTCCACCAATGGAGACGCAAGCCACAGTTCGCACAGGGATGATCGAAGGAATGTGCAAACTACACGCCCTTGTTACTACGCTGAACTTCATGAAATGTAACTTTGTACTTCAAAGGAATGAGGCGTGGTCGGTTTAAACTCGATGGATGAAATGATGGAGTCAATTTTTCAATATCCAGTGGTGGTGCGATTGAGATCAGGTTAATGGTTTGTCACCTGCACTGGTTTAGACTGTGCTTTGAACTTGTGGAACGGTCAGATAAGAACTTTAGGTCCCGAGGCATATGCAATGTCTTTGGGTTGTAATCAAGCGAAAAAGATGAACGGACAAGGATTGACGCTGGGTGAAATCAAGAAACTGAAGCGAGCATGTGTGAACTTAAGGTCAAGGGGAAACGAGGTCCAGCATACCACTGACGTTATCACAAGTGCTTACCGCTGATATGACCTAGTTTGTTGCAACGAATCCGAGAAGGTGGGGGGGGCTGACAAGTACATCTGAGGACTTACTGAAAACATTTTATGGGAACGTTCAAATTGCCAGCCTAAGAACGTTGGTGAGACTATTGTGTTGGCCTCGAACTTGATGGGTTCAGAAAACTAAGCACCTACGTAGAAAGGCGTTTGATTAATAAGAGGATAGGTGGTGATTCATCCAGAAACAACCATGGTCACCAACAACAACCCTTCAAGAGGCAGAATGTCGCCAAGGTCTACAATATGGGGACTAGTGAGAAGAAACCCTACAGGGGAAACTTGCCCAAGTGCACCAAGTGCCATTTTCACCACAATGGCCCGTGCACCCAGAAGTGCCACAAGTGCAATAAGATAGGGCACTTTGCCCGCGATTGTAGGAGTACTGGCAACACAAACGTTGCTAATACTCAGAAGGGCAATGGGGCAGCTCCCAAGGGGAATGGTTGTTTTGAGTGTGGAGCACCAGGGAATTTCAAGAGGGATTTCCCAAAGTTGAAAAATAAGAATGGGGGAAACGGGAACGCACAAGGCTGGGTGTATGCGGTCGGAAACGCAGAGAAGAATGGGAACGCAGCAGGGAACCCAGACTCAAATGTTGTCACGGGTACGTTCCTCTTAAACAACCACTATGCATCTATCTTATTCGACACTGGTGCTGATAGGAGTTTTATATCTATAGCATTTAGTTCCCTGATTGACATTGTCCCAACTCCATTAGATAATAGTTATGATGTCGAACTTAGCTGATGAAACAATAGTGGGATAAACACTATTATAGAGTTGCACCTTAAATTTTCTTAGACCATCCGTTCACATAGATCTAATGCCGTAGAACTGGGTACGGTGTCGACTGTCAATTATCGGTATGGATGTTAAGAAAGATGTCATCGCAGTGATCGGTGCGATGCAGAAACTTGTTCAGTTCCCTATGGATGAACTGTGACTTTTTGTGGCAACGAAAGTAGCCAATGGGAGAGAATCTTGGGTTTGCAGTTATCTCATGGTCAAAAAGCTCTACGAATATATGCGAAAGGATTACTTGAGTCTTTTTGGCGCCATATCCGCAAGGAAGAGGAGGATATGTCGAAAGGTAAACTAATTAAGGACGTACCAATCAGTCGGAGACTTTCCATGAAGTGTTTCCAGAGGACTTGCCGGGTTTCCTCCGGCTAGAACAGTGGAATTTTAGATCGATCTGATTCAAGATGCCGCACCGTAGATCCGAGCCCACCAGTATCGATTGGGGGGGTATACAGGCTCTATCCGAATTGAGGAATTATAAGAGCAACTACAGAGCTTTCCGACAAGGGCTTCATAAGACCTAGTTCCTCACCTTGGGGAGCCCCGGTCTTGTTCGTCAAAAAGAAGGATGGGTCATTAAGGATGTGCATTGACTACAGGATGTTAAATAGATGAAAGTGAAAGAATCGTTATATCTCCCGAGGCATCTGACGATTTATTTGATCAACTCCAAGGATCCAGTATTTATTCGAAGATAGATCTGAGATCAGGATATCACCAGCTTAGAGTACGAGAGCAAGACATTCCAAAGACGGCATTCCGAACTCGGTATGGTCATTACGAGTTCCAGGTTATGCCATTCGGACTGACAAACGCACCTGCGGTATTCATGGACCTCATGAACCGAGTATGCAAGCCTTACTTGGATAAGTTCGTAATTGTCTTCATCGATGACATACTTATTTATTCAAAGGACAAGAAAGAGCATGAAGAACATCTTAAGGCCATTTTGGAATTGCTCAAGAAGGAGAAGTTGTATGCCAAATTTTCAAAATGTGAATTTTGGATTCCGAAGGTATAATTTCTCGGACATGTCATTGATAGCAGAGGCATACACGTGGATCCAGCCAAGATAGAATCTATCAAAGATTGGTCGACTCCTAAGACACCGACGGAGATCCGCCAATTTTTAGGTCTTGCTGGTTACTATCGAAGGTTCATCGAAGGATTTTCGAAGATTGCTAAATCAATGACGAAGCTTACTCAGAAAGGAATCAAGTTTGACTGGGGTGAAAAGGAAGAGAACGCATTTCAGTTGATAAAGCAGAAGTTGTGCAGTGCGCCAATTCTGGCTTTACCTGAAGGAAGCGAAGACTTTGTGGTCTATTGTGATGCGTCACACAAAGGTTTAGGTGCTGTATTGATGCAGAGAGAGAAGGTGATTGCCTATGCTTCTCGACAACTAAAGGTTCACGAGAAGAACTACACCACTCACGATTTAGAACTTGGATCGGTAGTGTTTGCTCTAAAGATATGGAGACATTACCTGTACGGAACCAAATGCACCGTGTTTACCGACCATAAAAGTCTACAACACATTCTCGATCAAAAGGAGCTTAACATGAGGCAACGCCATTGGCTAGAATTGCTGAGTGATTACGATTGTGACATTCGTTATCACCCGGGGAAGGCAAACGTAGTGGCCGATGCATTGAGCCGTAAGGAACGGATTGAGCCATTGCGGGTTCGAGCCTTGGTTATGACTATTGGCTTGGATCTTCCCAAACGAATACTAGAAGCTCAGATCGAGGCCCTGAAACCAGAGAATCTTGAGAATAAAGATGTAGGCGGTGTGATCACGAAGGATGTACCCAAGGTGAAATTGGAACCCAAAACCTCACCCCCCCCCCCCCCCCCCCCCCCCCCCCCCCCCCCCCCCCCCCCCCCCCCCCCCCCCCCCCCCCCCCCCCCCCCCCCCCCCCCCCCCCCCCTCCCCCCCCCCCGGCGACCCGTCTTCCCCCCCCCCCCCCCCCCCCCCCCCCCCCCCCGTCGATGGAACTCTATGTTTACACGGCAGGAGTTGGTTACCTTGCTATGGAGACTTAAGATCCGTGATTATGCATGAATCCCACAAGTCGAAATACTCTATCCATCCAGGTTCCGAAAAGATGTACCAAGATGTGAAGAAACTATATTGGTGGCCCAACATGAAGGCTGACATCACCACATATGTTACTAAGTGCTTGACATATGCAAGGGTTAAGGCTGAACACCAAAGGCCATCAGGACTGTTAGTACAACTAGCAATACCCGAGTGGAAGTGGGATAATATCACGATGTATTTTATCACCAAGTCTTCTAAGTCAGTCACAAACGGTTTTGAAACCCATATGGGTGTTTGTAGATCGACTTAAAAATACTGCTCACTTATTTACCAATTAGGGAAGAATGCGATCCATTGGACAAGTTGGAAAGTTATACCTGGAATAGGATAGTAGGCAAGACACGGAATCTCTGAGTCAATCATCTGTGATCGTGTATGGGAGATTCAAATCCAATTTTGGAAATCATTTCAGAAGCTTTGGTAAGATATAAGTATGAGCATGGCATATTCATCCAGAAACCGACGGGCCAGAGCAGAGACTATTACAACCCTCTCGAGGACATGCTACGTGCTTGCGTGATCGATTTTGGCAAGGGATGGGTTAAGCATTTGCCACTCGCCGAGTTTTCATATAACAATAATTATCACGCTAGCATAAAGGCCGCACCTTATGAGGCACTGTATGGTCGAAAATGCCGATCACCGGTGTGCTGGGCCGAAGTTGGAGAAGCCCAACTGACTGGTCCGAAATTGATCCAAGAAACAACAGAAAAGATCGTCCTGATCAAGCAAAGGATGCAAGCTGCTCAGGATCGACAAAAGAGCTATGATGATCAGAAATGAAAGCCGATGGAGTTCGAAGTTGGGGATAGGGTTATGCTCAAGGTCTCACCTTGGAAAGGGGTTGTACAATTCGGTAAGTGGTGCAAGCTGAATCCAAGATATGTCAGACCTTTCAGGGTGCTAGCCAAAGTTGGGAAAGTTGCCTACAAGTGGAACTTCCCCAAGAATTGAGCAGAGTTCATCATACTTTCCATGTGTCTAATCTGAAGAAATGTTACGCTGACGAACCACTAGACACGCCGTTAGAAGGAATTCACTCTCTGTTTGACGGATAAGCTGCCAGTTTGTGGAATAGCTCCGTTAGAAAGTTCATGGAACGGGAGATCTAAACGAATGTAGGAAAGCCGGGATACCATTGGTTAAGGTTCGCTGGAACTCTAGGAGAGGTCCTGAGTTCACTGGGACACGCGAGATTCGTTCAAACAAGAAATACCCATAACATATTCAAAAACACCAGGCTTGTCATCCACTACTAGTCTTAAGCTTTGAGGACAAAGCTCTTTTAACGGGTGGAGACTGTAACATTTCTTAATTTCAGGTCATTTTACGACTCCTAATATTCGTCACTATTTATTTTGGTCCGATACGTGTTTACTTTTAAATTGACTTTTAACCTAAATCGCGTAGACTACGTAATAATCATTTAATCGTAAACGGACCTCAAATTAATTAAGTTTACATCAACAAGAAGTAATACAATAATTATTAAGAGAATAAATTACTTAACTTTGCGTATTTTATTTTTGTTGGTCAAGTAAGGTGTACGTTTTCGCAATAAGTAGCTATTTGGACACACCCCGGAAATACTAGACTTACCTAGACTCAAGTACCACACATACCCACATTTAAATCCTTAAACATTAATTTGATAAATTCTTGTGTTACAAACCCATTTAGGGCCAAATATGAGTCAAAAACCACAAACCATTCGTCCTTGGTGATTTGCTAGCTAACAAATCTATTATCCTTAAAAGTACTAGTACATCCTTGGTTTAATTAATACTTGTCCTAAATGTTTCCTACTAGCCAATTACCCAATGGTTAATAACCATTTTTCTTCCTTATTTCCTTTGTGTCGCGGCTAAGCATGATCAAACACACAAAATCCTTAAGATTTCAAGTATCTAGCAAATCTTGTACAACATTTGAGTAATTAAAACTTGTACTTAAGTGGTTTATCAAGAAACCATGTGAGATTAACTAGGAACCCTCTAAACCGCCCCCATATAGTTTGTTTCTAGCTAAATAAGGATCAAGAGGGACTAACTAGCTAATGTGCCTATAAATACATACTTACAAGTTCACTTAATACATTTCTAAAACTTCCAAACTCTTTCTCAAAGCTAAACTCTCTACTTTACTCTTTATTCATTCGGCTCATAATAACCGAACATATTCTAAAACCTCTTTATGCTTCTATGGATTCAAGATAATTTAAGATCGAGTATAGGATATCAAGAGGAATCTCGAGCAAGAAATTGGGTATAAAGCTTTGAGCTTGGCGAAGCCTAATATTACACGTTTGGGTTATATAACAATCTCGTGTTACTTCATAATCCACCAACCTAGGACTAGACATTTGTTCGTTCTCTGAATTAACCATTCGTGTCATATTTTCATTCGTCATTTTCTTGTCTAGTTGATATGTCACGTAAATTTCGATTGGAAAACATACGTGAGCGTGAACATGCATAGTTCGACCCATGCATGGTTCACGCACATATATTAAGCATATAATATGCCTTGTGTTGTGCTAACATGAATGAAACACGATTAAATATCAAGCAAGGATTAAACGTTCATAGAAACCTACGAATGAGATCCAAGGTGTTCATGAGCTTGTTTTTGTTAAAAACACAAATCCTATACGTAAACATTCGATGTAAACGAAACCATTTGGCTTGGGAACGTGTATGAAAGCTTATTTAGTGAATGCATGTGAGTCATAACGATAAATAAACGTTAACTAGTGCTAAACGAGATTCTTAAAACCCTAGAATCAAAGCTAGTGAACCAAGGTAGTGAGTTCGGGTCATATTGAGCCTAACAGCCCACTAAGAGGCCCAACAGGCCATGACCCATGAGCCCACGACTTATAAATAAGCCTACGAGCTTATTAAGGGACTAGGGGTGCTTATTAGTTTCACACGAACCCTAAACTACCTTAGGAAAAGAAAGCCGTATCCACATTAATGGGGTCTTCTAGCCCACTAGCAAGTCCATCGCTAGCCATAACCTCACAATAAGCTTAAAACAGCTTTATTGGTGAAAACTTATAAGGTTTTTGTGGGCTTAAATGGACCTTTATATAATACTAATGGACCCTAAATGAAATGAGCCGAAAAGCTTAAAGGGTTATTCGGGTTCCTATTAGGCCCAAGAAGCCCAATAGCGAGATTATTAGCTTATTGGATAAGCTGACCAAGCAAACAGACCCTAATGTGCTTAATAACAGGCCCAATAAGGCCCAATAAGCTCAATAAGCCAAAATAAGCTCATCCGAGCTTATTTATAGGCTGACCACAACTTATTTGACTTATTGGAACTTAACGAAACATAATGCCACTGGTTATAACTTAATTGGAGTTGAAATGTGATTTTTACAAGTTAAGGGACTAAAAGTGTTAATTTGTAAACTATAGGGTCAAATATGTAATGACGGATTTTAAAAGTACAGGGACTGTTTATATCTTTCCTGGAACTTAAGGGATTGTTTCAAACATTAAAGGACCTAAAGTGTAACTTTGGAAACTTAGAGGACTAAAAGTGTAATTTTGGAAACTTAAGGGTTTAAAATGTAAATATTGTATATTTCATAAACCTAGGGGCTGTTTTGTAATTATAAGAAACTTAAGGGTATTTTGTAAACGAAAGTGATTTTTATAAACACTTAACGAATCGGATGAGTTATAATATATTCGGATATTATTCGGTTTCGAACACGGCTTAATAAATATGAATAATTATTAACAACGCTTATACGTTTCCCAAGAGCCATCACATAAATACAAATACAATAGACATGTGCACCACCACACAAGTGATAACAGTATATATAAACTAGAAATTTATTATAGTTTATACATTGAGTCTTTAGCCTAAACTTGTGGACTAAGACTGGTCGTATTTACTTAGGTATTTGACGGTGTGATTCATACTTGGATATATATATTATCATTTTCAGAGGACTATTCACTAAGGTGAGTTCATAGCCCCATGTTTTACAATTATTTTAAATGATTTACATCGTTGGGGTGAGAACATGCTCTGTTTTACAAATTGGACGCATGTGTAATTATTATTACTCATGATTACGTGTTGCCTATGTAGCGGATAACCAATGAGCATTTTATCATGAATGTCAGCTAACTAGGTTGTGAGCGCAAATGTTATAAATAGATCTATTTGGGATTGACATCCCAGTTGGGTGTGTAGCGATTAACTGTGCCGGTTGCGAACAACAAACGTATACCTGTCGTGATGGGTGTTGATGGGTTAGAAACATCATTCACGGGCATTATTGGCCAATTTATTGCATTATACATGTCGAGATTCAGTGTCATGAGCTTAAGAAAACGTATTACTTTTTTGATGTTTGCATTGTTGAATTATCATACACTTGGAAATCTGCGGTTTCCATTACTATTGTGTTACATAACCTATGATATTCACCAACTTTATGTTGAAGATTTTATGATTGTTTTCTCTGGTCAATAAGGCAGAGGTGCAGTGATACATTGGTAGTCAATAATTGAAGAGTCATATCAAGTATCTTGGGGGTCTTATTACTCTTGGGGACAAATTTGTTATATAAACCGAAATCTTTATTTTTTAATGTTTGAACTTTTTGAAGCCATGAGCTTATGTAACAAGCAAGTATTTTGTTAATCCAATATATCTTTTTTAAACGACACGTTTAGTGGTCGTTCTCATATCTTGTGCTATTGATCTATGAAGCAACGCCTTCGGATATATATTCGCATTCCGCTGCGACCCAGATCTGGGGGTGTTACATATTTGGCTCGTTTTGTTCGTAATATAGATGTCTTTTTGTCAGTATATTTTTTATTAAAAAATCGCTACGGATTTATTAGATATTTGATAAATAAAATTTGTTATATAAAAAGTCATAAATATTAAAAATTAAGGGTTTGTTTTGCAAATTTCTTTTTTTTAACAATTTTTTTTCCAACTACTTATCTCGTCATTCTTTTTTTTTGCTGCCCTGTTTTTGGACCACACACTCTTTGAGTCACATAAGCTACATTTTTGTATTTTTTTTATTAAAAAATCGCTACGGATTTGTAAGATATTTGATAAATAAAAGTCTTAAATATTAAAAATTAAGGGATTGTTTTATAAATATTTTTTAACAATTTTTTTTCCAACTACTTATCTCGTCATTCTTTTTTTTGGCCGCCCTGTTTCTGGACCACACTCTTTGAGCCACATAAGCTACATTTTTTGGGCCAAATGAACGACATCAAGTATTTGTACGCTATGTGTAATGCTTCTTAGTATATACTCCGCCTAGTCCTAAAAATAAGTGGTCTATTTTGACTTTTTAGGGTCAAACTGGTTCAACTTTGACCTTAAATATCTTTTTGTGTGTTATATAATACTTGTTGAAAATTATACCAATGAAAAATATACTTAAAACCAAATCCATTCATATATTTTGGATCAAGTATTATATAACACACACAAAAATAGGTAAGGTCACAGTTGAACCAATCTGACTATGAAAATCAATCTAGACACTTATTTTGGGACGGAGGGAGTAGATGAATATATTTTTAAATGAGTACTATTTCTAGGTTGTTGAAAATGAATATATGTATTTTTAGAAGTAGTAAGATAGTTGACATTTATATAATGAGAGCTATAAATAATTAACAAAAGGTGATAGAGTCCTTTTTTTGGTAATTTTAGTGTTATCAACAATTTTAGGTAATTGCGATTTACTAGAGACCATTAAGATTTCATATTCGGCTTGGATACGAGTTAGGAAAGTGTGGAGTGCACAGTCGTTGAGCTAATATGTTCTCTGGACATAGACAAAAGATGTTGGGGGTTACGGGAGAGCCCTTGTGGGTCTTTTTCATGAATCGGTTTTTTAAGGATATTTACCTTTTTTTTCTCGCAAAAAACCCAAACCCACATGTCTCATGGGTGAATAGTTGTGATCATTGGGAATTAACCGACTTTAACTGCCTTTTTAACTGTCACGTTCTCACTTCGGGGGAGATTGTTAGCCTCAATTTTATTGAGTCAATAAAGGAAGCTCGTTCCCGTGTTCAAGACCTCACTTCGGGGGAGATTGTTAGCCTCAATTTATTGAGTCGAACAAGGAAGCTCGGTCACTCTACGATGGAGCTTCGGTCTTTAATTAGTTAATGTTGTAACAGGATAATATCGGGAATCGGGCTCGATAGATAATCTAATATTGTATATGTTTTGGGTTTAATCCCAAGCAAAACCCGAGCCCGGGTCCTAGTTAAATATCCCGCGCGTCACATTAAATGTGTAGGGGTATATATATATTTAGATATTTTCTTTTCAGAAAATATCTCATATATATAGATATTTTCTTTTTAGAAAATATCTAGTTTTTCATTTTTCTAATATATCTTTCTCTTTTCTCTCTCAACTCTCTCCTCTCTCTCTCTCTCTAAACAATCTCTTTTCTTCTCTTTTCTAGTTTCTTGCTTTGATTCGTGGTTCGGGTTATGAAGTGAAGTGTTAAATCGGAACCTACAATTGGTATCAGTCGTCTCGGGTGGATTTCGTGGTTTTTTTTGTGTTGTAAGCCTATTGGATTCGAAAGTTTGGGTGTTTCATCATTCAGCATATTGTTTCTTTTATTATGATTCGGCTCATTCAAAGAGAAAGGCAAGGACGAGTTGATGGTTAGATTTGGGGTCCAAAAAGTTGTTTTTTTTGGTCGCATCAGTTGGGCAAAAACGTCAAGGGGTTTTACGCACGCTTAATTTTTGGAGAACAAGCCGATACGAAGCAGTAATAAAACTTTCGTGTACAACCGAACGAGTGGAAAAAACGTTGGAACCGAACAAGCGGACTCGAACGAGAAGAACCGAACAAGCGGACTCGAACGAGCGGACTCGAACAAGCGGACTCGAACAAGCGGACTCGAACAAGCGGACTCGAACAAGCGGACTCGAACGAGCGGAATCGAACGAACGGAATCGAACGAACGGTTTATCGGAACGAGCGGATAACGAACGACGCGGACCTCCGAATTACGAGCGGTAACCGAACCAGTGGAATCGATCGAGAAATTTGTTTTTGGAAAACCGAAACGAATTTTTTTTTAGAAACTTGTGGGACGAAAAGGGTTTCAGTAAAACGCCATAAACTTTGATCCGTAAGTCCGTTTAAGGCCCTCTCGTGACCTCTCAATTCGTTTTTTTTGAAGAAAAAATCGTGACGGATCAGCTGTAGACACCCTTTTAGCTGGTTTAAGGATTTTTTCGGAGCCCCAAAAAAACATAGTTTTTTATGATTTTATTGACATTTTTCAGTTTTTTTCTGAATTTTTGTAGCTGATTCCGATCCATATCATTCACGTGTTTTTCTATTGATTTTTGTAAAATCCCGTTAATTCTTTTATCGGTTTTAATCATAGACGTGTAATATCCCGTGAACGTGAATTGCTTACACAACCACAACATCAATCACATCATATCCACTTAAGATCCAACAAATCTTTTACACTTCACAATACACGATAAAATGGAAAAGAAATATACCTTATCTTCGTGTTCAGTTCGGAAAATACAACATGCAGCTAATTACAAGACAATCAAAAGATAGTTGCATGGTTTCTTTTCAACAACTTATTCACTTCCTTAAGTGTCTTTCAAACAACGGCTATAAAAGGATGTCGTGTCCGGGAGGATTCAAATCGAGCATTTGCAAAAACTTTTGGTCAAGATCTAGAGTACTTTCACGGGACTCAATGTTCCTTTGTACATGGATCAAACTACAAAAGTAACTTGACACGAAAAATTTCATACGGATTGGATCCATTTCTGCTTTTAATGTCTCCAAGACGAGTTTAGTTTCAGATGGTTCATCAAGGTCAGGTTTTGATTTAGATGTTGAATATGTTGACATGACAGCAACAAATTCCTACACTACATCGACGCGGATATTCTAGAATTCCGTGACACACTGATCCAACACATGGAATCTGTTAAGAAGTCGATTGGTGAAAGAGCACAACATAAAATGGAGTATGAAAGAAGGGTGAATGAAAGACAAATCCAGACAACAGAGGAAAAGACTGATACGAGTAATGCATTGGATGCATTGGATGCTAGTTCAGTTATCATTGAAAGCAATGGGACAGAATCAAAAGAGCAGGATACAAGCAGCAGATCAGGGAATGATGCACATGTTGATGATGCAGATATCAGACCCATAAATAATGAAGAGCCAATGGCTGAGGTACAAACGACTGCTGAAATCAATATCTTTGCTACAGGACAACAGCATACTGAGCAACCTGAATTCAATAATGAAGGAAAGGTTGACCAGAATGCTGAACAATGTCATGACATACGTCCTTTGCCTGCTAAATTAACTGATGACAAGACAATTGAACTCTCAGATCAATCACTCGAGTCTGAAAATGTTTGTCTCAAAAAGATCGTTGCCCAGTTTCAAAAATATTTTGGAAAACTCGAAGCACATTGTATCAATCTTGAACTACAATTACAAATGGAAAACAATGTTTTAAAATCAGGGCAACAAAGTCAATTTTTGAAAGAAAAAGGTAATGAAGCCAAGGTTAAACATGACATCGATGTAATTGAAACAATAAACATCGAATTGGAACATAAAGTGGCTACGTTACTCAAGGAAAATGAGACTTTGAAAAGGCATTACAAAGAAATGTTTGATTCTATCAAGACAACGAGAGCTAAGAACATAGAACACACAACTTCTTTGATTGCAACTAATGATAAATTCAAAGCTCAAATTCAGGAAAAAGGGTTTGCAGTTGCAGCATTAAAAAATGAGTTAAGGAAATTAACAGGAAATAGTGTGAATACTAAGTTTACAAAACCATCAATCTTGGGAAAACCGGTTGGACAACCACTCAAAAACCAATCAGTTGTTAGACAACCGACTGCGTTTAAGTCTGAAAGACTTAGAATTTCAAAACCACGGTTTGCCTCCCAAGTTGATGTGAACAACGGTACTTGTCAAAACCAAAACAAACTCACTCACATTATCTTGCCTAGAGAAGAGAATATGCCACTGCAAAACCTCATCACTGTTTGCATCAAAGCTCATCTAGGTATAGCTCAAACGTCATTGTTCTTAATCATCTACCTAGGAGGAAGCAAGAAATAGACACATGAACTCTCTAGGATTCCCCTAGAAAATTTTTCTCGACTCAAACACGTTGTTTGCTTCATAACGTGTCAGATAGTGTCTTAATGCCCAATCATGATGCTTGTGTAATAAAATTCCTGAAAGAAGTCAACTCGCGTGCTAAGGTTCCATCCAATAAGACAACAAACAGAAACAAACCCGTGAGGAGCAAATACGGTTGCAACGAAAACCAAAAAGGCAGATCCCAAAAGGACATAGGTTTCAATAAAAAAGGGACTACCACTGTGCATGAGAAAACAACAATTCCTAGATCTTGTCTTAGGTGGCAACCAACGGGTAGAATTCTCAAGACTGCTTGTCTTAGATGGGTTCCAACAGGAAAGACATTCGCCTCTAGCACAACAAAGGTTGAAAGTGAACCCCCAAATGGTTCTAATGCTGGATATCCCTAACCAATGTGAAAGCGAACAAGCTCTTAAGTCCGTGCAAGTAACTCTCTAAGTACAGGTACATCGTTCTATCCTATAGAGGAAGGACTCAGGTTTTGGTTGCGAAAAAGAAAGATATCTCAGAAAACAGGGCTTCAAGGAATTTTGATCTGATGATCCATTGAAGTTGTTTGGAACAAAGCAGTTCATGGCCTCGATCGTCAATGTCAATGCGTTGCTGAAATTAACACTTCAGGCCACCGTTCCTCAATTTCAAAATTGACGTTAGTGCCACTCAGTTCAAGCCTCGGTCATCAATGTTTAAATGATGTCTGATCAAACAAGTTATCATGATTACTTCCGCGAAACCACAACAGCACAAGCAGATGTGGCTCTGTTGAAAAAAGTCTCTTCAGCGCTCGTTCCTCAAAGGACAAAAGCGTCAGAATTATGCAAACTCTGACCCCGTGCCCCAAGACAAAAATGTTGTTCCTACAGCGAGTAAAGACAGATTCGTCACAACAAGGGTGGTTTTAGCAATTTCTCTCTTTCGCAGTCGGCCTCTCTACTTCACGATAACTGACTATTATTAAATCCAAACACGGTCTCGCTGAGGGGAAATACAACAATGATCAAGCAACCGAATGCATCATTTCTCAGAAGATGATTGAAATTTATCATCCTTTTTGTAACGGCTCCTCAAGTACAAAGATTTTGGTGAGGTTTCCTCTCGCACCTTTGATTAAGTACGATGTGCATTCTTTTCAACCACAAAGTCATGATTACGAGTATGGACAACCAGAGATCATCCATTAGAACAAGTTCGTGGAAATCCATCCATGCCAGTGCAAACAAGACGGACAGCTTGCCACAGATCCTGAAATGTGTATGTTTGCGCACACGGTGTGTATTGTTTGAACCGAAGAAACTCTTAAGGAGGCATGGCCTTTGATTCGGCATGGATCGAAGCAATGCAGGATGAACTTCATCAGTTCGCAGACTAAAAGTCTGGGAACTCATCGACAAACCATTTGGCAAGATGGTTATTAAGTAAAGTGGTTTTGGAAGAACAAAAAAGGATGAATGAAGATCAGACTGTATTTCGCAACCAATCGAGCGATTTGTTGCTAAAGGTTATGCTCAGTAAGAGGGTATTGATTTTGAAGAATCATTTGCTCAGTTGCTCGCTTAGAAGCAGTCCGGATTTTTGTTGCCCACGCAGCACACAAGTCTTTTCCAATCTATCAATGGACGTGAAAACGGCATTTCTTAATGGTCCATGAAAGGAAGAGGTTTTACGTTGCTCAGACCGGAAGGGTTCGTTGATCCAGATATCCAGGGAAAAAGTCTACCCTTCCTAAGGAAATGCTTTGTAATGGATTAAAAACAAGCTCCAAGAGCCTGGTTTACGATTGAACTATCAAACTTCCTGATTGTCCAAAGGCCTTTACTAAGAGTACAATTGACCCAATTTATTCAAAGATTACAAAATTCGGGGGTGATATTCTACTTGTGCAGATTTTACGTTGGATGACTTAATTTTTGGGTCTACATAACCCTAAATATTCAAAAAGATTTGAAATGTAATGCACAGTAGATTTGAAGTTTCCTTAATGGGGGTGAGATGAAATTCTTTTTAGGACTTCAGGATCCCCATAAGTCCCAAAGGGTATTTTATCAATCAGGCCATGTAACGCTTTAGAATTCTGAAAAAGCATATTATGGAACAAATTATCATCTCCATTGGTACACCATTGGCTACTAAACCAAACCCTAGATGTAGATTGAGGTGGGGATCCCGTTTGACCATTCTGATTAGTCGTAGTAATCGGGCACTCATGTACTTGACATCTAGTAGACCAGACTTAGTGCAAGCAGTATGCTATTGTGCACGTTATCAAGCACGACCAACTCAAAAGCACCTCAAGGAGGTTAAAGTATCTTTCAAAAACTAAAGCGGTACCATTAACATGGGACTCGGGTATCCAAAGGATTCTGGCTTTGAACTAACAGCATTTTCAGTACGTGATCATGCCGGATGCTTGATACTCGGTAAAGCACTTCTGGAGGGATCAGGTTCCTTGGTGATTAAAATTGTAAGTGGATGTCAAGGAAACAGAACTGCACTGCAATTGTCTTCAGCAGAGCAGAGTATGTTGGCGTTATCTGCGAAGTTGTGCTAAGTAATGTGGATGAGGGACACAACTTCAAGATTATGGCTTCATCTACAACAAAATACGTTGTACATGCCGACTCTCAGTAGCCTTAGCAACTCATTCACACGTACAACACTCACGGCAAAGCAAATCCATACTCGATTTCATTTCATAAAGGAACAAGGTTGAAAATGGTTAATTGAATTATTTTTTTGTCAGAAATGATTACCAATTGCTGACATGTTTCACGAAAGCCCTTCCTGAGGATCGGGTTTAAGTATCTCTGTCAAAGGTATTGGTAAGAGATGTTTGACTACAGGCTGAACTGGAGGTTCTGACAAATAAGTCTGCTTGATATCATCATCAAACATCACCATGTACATATTTTTGAGAAAAGCAAAATACAAAATAAGAAATTTTAGAAACTATTTCCAAATTAGATTCTTCTCGACATGTCTCTTGGAATCGATAACATTTACGTGCTTTAGAAATGTCGAGTAAATTGACACGGGTTGAGTAAATTGAAGTTCGAGAACATTTTCTAGGCATTGCGGGAGAGTTGCAAATAGTTTCAAAACATGTCATTTCTAATTTTCTAAATGGCTTATGTGCAAATATCAGTACATAACCCGGACTTCAAATAAAGGAAGGTTTATAACTTATCCTCACAACGAAAAAATTAACGTTTCTCGTCTTGGAGCTGTCTTAAAAGACATTCAATTTCTTTTAGCTCAAGAAAATCGGTTAGTGTAATGTTTCAGTGCGCTACCCTTACTGTTAGAAGAGAAATCTCTAACATCTGGTTTTTCAAAAGTGACACAATTTTTCAAGATTTCTCGATGACATATTCATAATCTTTTCAAATTGTGATCGTTCATACTCCATCCCTCACAATGTTTTTAAAAGACAACAATTTCTCAATTGGTCCTATTATTGAGGGGGAGTTTTTCGAAAAACAAAGTTTTAATGTTCTTGGATACATCATCAACGACCATTCTTATGTATTCAAAACATTATCAAAATGTTCCAAACCATTATGCTGACCATACTTTCCCCACTGGTTTTTCATGACATATTTTAATCACGAGGTATTTCAAAATAGACTAAGTGTTTTATTTTTAAAATAAGGGGAGGAATATGTTAATAAAATATGTAATCTATTCGACTCATTTGCTAAGAAAGGTTTTATGGTTCGATCTTTATACCCAACAACATCTTATTTCACGACGATTCTGCAAGTAATAAGGTGATTAGGTTCGGGAATCAATCCTTATGATCACCAGAACCGGGGATCTACCCAAGGTAATCCAAAGATTAGAAATGCAGTCCTTAGGTTATGATTGGAGATGAATGTATATCTGGGGAATTTGCCGGTCTAAGATATGAGTTAACACCGGAACCATATCACAACAAGGTGTTAGGTAATGACGTTGGTAAGCATTTGAAGGGTTGAAGTATTAAAAGAAATGTAAGGATAAAGGGTCTAAAGAAAGAAGCCCTACCCACAACTTAAGGCACAAAAACCGTAGGTCAATACTTATTCTGTCAGAATCACAATGTTATTGCTGCAGGAAAAACGACATCGTGGTCCCTGTGAGCAATACACACCATTCCCAGCCTTTAGAGTTTCTCTTAGCTCAGAAAACTTGTCTCACTTGTCACGGCAGATTACATGCTATCTATTGACATCTCTTCGGATCGTTGATATTGAATTAGGTGGCAAACTGACTCAGCCTCCGAGTTACTAAAACCAAAACCTATTAATCGAGTCTAGAGCCAAAGAGATCAATCAATTCTCGTTAGGACCACATATCCATTTCAAAAAAACATATTGTTGAACATCATCAGGTTGCACAAGATGTTATCAAGGAGTCTACGCAATTTTCATTGTGTTATTTTGCCAGAACATTCAGAGTGATACTCTTTAGTATTCACAGTGACGAATGGAAATCCTTCCAGTGTCATCATATCTAACCAGCACTGCGGGTAGGTTGGCTTGCGAGATTCTATATGAATCAAACTTTGTGACAACAGGATATCGATTTTGGTCCAGTAATGAATTGACGGTTGATGAATTTTGATTAAAAACATGACAATCTCGATTCGTGTGTTAAAAAAACTCCTTAACGAGTGACTCGTCGATGATTTTCAAATCAATTTTCTCGTTTATCACTAACATAAACTTGAGGTCAAACGGTGGGTGACGACAACTCTATCCCTTTCAAATGCTCAATCACAAAGACATACTATCTGAGAAAGTCAAGGATTTATTTAAAGACTAAAGCTTACGCTAACTCTGATTTGAAGCTTTCAAGATAATGCAAATGTATGAGCTTGTCGGGTCAAAGTCACAAGATCGCAAGTGGCAAAGAAGATATAAAGACAATGACAAAGCTCAAAAGTCAAAGATCGCCAAAAGCATGAAGGAACAAAGCTCTACACAAATAACGAAGACAAAGACAAGAACACTCGAGCTAAATATGTACCAAAGCAATCTCACTGAAACTCATGGGAAGTGTTCATCAATGAACTCACTTCGGGGAGATTGTTAAGCCTCCAATTTCATTGAGTCAATTAAGGAAGCTCGTTTCGTGTTCAAGACCTCACTTCGGGGGAGATTGTTAGCCTCAATTTATTGAGTCGAACAAGGAAGCTCGGTCACTCTACGATGGAGCTTCGGTCTTTAATTTGTTAATGTTGTAATAGGATAATATCGGGAATCGGGCTCGATAGTTAATCTAATATTGTATATGTTTCGGGTTTAATCCCAAGCAAAACCCGAGCCCGGGTCCTAGTTAAATATCCCGCGCGTTCATTTACGCGACGGTGGTTATAAGCTTTTTCTTACCATAGAAAAAGTTAGTTGAAAAGTTGTTCACTTTCTAAAATATCTTTTCTCATTTCTCTCTCCTCTTTCTCTCTCTAAACAACTCACTCTCTTTCTCTTTTCTTGTTCGATTCGTGTATGTTATATGTGAAGTGAAGTGTTATCGGGATCCTACAATAAATATATATATATATATACATATGTGTATATATACACATGTGTGTATATATATACATATGTATATATATATATATATATATATATATATATATATATATATATATATATATATATATATATTTATATATATATATATATTTATTTATATATATATATATATTATATATTTATATATGGATGTCATATAATATATGTGTATTTATATATGTATTTATTAATATGAGTATAATATGATGTATATATTATGTATTTATATATGTATATTTGATATGTATATATATTATATATATATTTGTGTGTGTGTGTGCATATATACACACACTCAATCATTTATATTATACTTATATATATACATATATATATACATATTTTTATATATATATACATACATATACTATATATACCGCATACCATATACATTTTATTATATATTTATTTATATTTTCATACATATGTGTATATATTACACCATATGTCATATCTTCATACATATATATATTATCTACATATCATTTATTATATATATTTATATATATATATATATATATATTCTACTATATATCATATATATTTATTATTATATTATATATCTATTTTTTATATATTTATATATATGCAACACAACACTCACACACACACACACACACACATATTATATAGATATGTACTATTATAATTTATTTGTACACACACACACACACAAACCCACTCACAACATTATATTTATATATATATATTAAATATATACTTATATATATATATATATATGTACCCATATATATATTATGTAAACACACTCACACCACACCATTCAAATATATTATATATTTTATATATATTATATACTATATATATATTTATATATAATATATATATTTATATTATAGTATATTATATATTTATTATATATATATGTGCACACATATATATATATATATATTATGTACCACACACAAACACACATATATATATATATATATTTTAAACAAATATTTTATAATTATATATATTATATGTATAGGGTTAGGGTTATAATAAAAAAAGTTTTAAAATAAAAAGGGTAGGAGAAGATCTCAACCATTGGATCAAAATTATCAAGATGAAAAAGGGCGGTGGTAGTTTTGTAAATAAATAAAATATCAGGGCCAATTGTACAATAGTCTAATTTACACAATCAATCCCTGCACTCCCCAACACACAACCTGTCGTCATTTCACCCTCATCGTATTTCTCTCTCTAAAACACACATACAACCCATATTTCTCTCTCTAAAAACACACATATAACCCTAAATTATTAATGATGATTCATCACACAAAACACTAATTCATCACCAGCGAAACCTATTGCATCAATGATGTATACTGAATCGATATGTTTGGGTTTGATGGACCTGGATTTGAACTTTAATTTTGTAATGTTCAAAAACCTTACTGCATCGATGAGTGTAAAACGAATCTACCAAATTTTATACGGCCTTGTAAGTTTATATACAATGTATTTTTGGTATGTTTTTGGTCTTTTAAGCACGTTTTCCTAGGTAAATGGTATGTATAATTAAACACATACCATTTTGGTATACAAAATGGTTAATTTTGTTATTTCCAGCTGCCCTTTATACAAAACTTTCTCATGATTATAAAAATATGTGTCTTAACTATCTATTACTTAGTTATGTTCATGCAGATGTATAAACTTATTATGTTTTAAATAAATCTTTCTGATGAATTGATGCGTTTTTTATAGGCGAAGAGCATACCACTTACCTTTAAGTCTAAATACGACTATTTTGGCTCTTTTGTTGATCATATGCTTGAGGAAATGCAACATGACTGGCTCCCTCTATGGAGGTCATGTATAGAGTTGCATATGCCTAACTATGTAGTTATAAAATGTAAACTTCTTTTTCGTCTATTTTATACATTTAGATTCTTATGGATGCGATATTTTTGCCAGGTCGTGCAACTATACAACAAGAATCTTCAAGCTTTAATTTTATAAAATGTTTAATTTTTGTTTTTTAGGTTATAACCTCCCTGATATGTACATGATAAGGCTCAAAGCCCAAGTTTAGCCAAGCCCGACCCAAGTAGAAAAGCCCACATGTCACTTATGGCTCAAGGGTATAAAAGAAACCCTCTCCACACATAGAGAGGGTGTTAGTTGCACATTTCTCACTTGTAACTCACCATTTTTCTCTCTAATCTAACTTTACAAGTTCCTTTTCTTCTCTCTCTTTTTCTTTCTTGTTGCCGGCTCAATAAGAGCTTATTTAGGGCTTATTCGGGTTTGCTTATTAGTTGTGAAAGGATTATTATAAGACTAACAGTTAGTTTGTTCAACATTACAGGAGTGACAGGTGATGCCGTTATGCTTTGTGTTTTTCCAATCACACTCACTGGAGCCGCAAAAAGGTAGGTGGATAGACTAACCCCAAGGACCATTAATACATGGGATCTCCTCAAAAAGGCTTTTATCTAAATGTATTGTCTACCATCCAAGACCACTAAACAACTTGAAGACATTCACAACTTCAAGCAAGAAGGAAAAGAGACATTGTACCAAGCTTGGGAAAGGTACAATGACCTGCTATATAAGTGCCCAACTCACGACATAAAAAGTCATCAGAAGGTAAATATCTTCTACAATTGTTAGGTTTATGGAAAAGTGTCGATTATGTGGTTTTATTATATTTTGTTATTAGACTTTATTTTGTTTAGTTTAATATAGCTTGTAATAAGGTTTATTATGCTTTAAGTAAGAAATAGCATAATATCCAAAGTCTAAGGACTAGTATTGACAAGTTAGAAAAATAAAGAAGGGAAGCCTCCCTTCCATTGCCTATAAATAGCCCTCTAATCTTCATTAGAGGGTGATGCTCTTGTAACCAACTCTCATTTTCCCTCCATAATAATATTTGAATTTTCCCTTTACTTGCTCTTATTCTCTCAATCTTACATGTTGATATGATTGATTCAAGATTCATGTGACCTATCATATATTCTTTGGATATTGGCGTGTTTTTGTTCCAGGTTACGAAAATAAATTGATTGAGTTCTGAAAAATTGAATGTGTTTTGACAAATTGAGTGGTTGCTGATCTTTGCCTCAATAACTGTTATATGGTTTGCTTATCTATGGAAAATTGTCCATGTTTCATTTTATCTGTATCAAACAACTCTCTTGGTAAATAATGATGGTCAGTAATCTTTAATTTATGTTAGCTATAAGTATTACTAGTTATCAGTAATAAAGAAAAAAACTGATATATTTTCGATCAATAAGATATAGCAGGTGCTTGGTGGTGATGGTGGTGTGGAGGTAGGATGGTGGTGACGATGATTGGTGGTGGTGGTAGTGGCCGGTGGACTTGAAATGTAAAACTTTTAACGGATGATCGTTAAATATTTAACGAGAATACTCAAATTGGCAAAAAAATAAGTTGAATGCATTTTTATGCAAGAAAAAAGTACGATAAATTGATTGAAAATTACCTTAAGGCCCCGTTTAGTTCGCGGAATCTTTAGGATTCTGATGGAATTGAAATATGATTCTATTCCATAACGTGTTTGGTTGGAAGATTTTAGGAATTCAGAATCTGAATTAAATTCCTTAGTGTGTTTGGTTGGCAAATGAATGTAATGAAAATCCTTCAGAATCCCAAATGCGTGGAATTCAACATTCCATAGTAAAATGGAAATAATGTTAAGATTCCATGGAATTCATTATTATTATTAATATTCTTATTCATATTATTCATATTATTATTATTATTATAATTAATTTCTCTTAAAATCATTATATCATTTTTGTTTATTATTATTATTATTATTTATATATTTATTAATTATTATTAATTTAAAATTAAATATAATATTACTTTTCAAAATCTAATTTTTAATCTATATTTTAATAGTTTTATATAATTATTTTTTATAAAAAAATATTATAAATTATAATTAAAATAATATTAAATAAAATATTTAATATAAAATATTATATACATAATATTTTATATAATATTTTTTGAAAAATACTATTACATTTTATAAAAAATATATTTATTTAAAATAATTAGTTTATATATATATCTAAAAATTATTATTATTATCCTTATAGATAATATATTTAATAAATGATATTCAATTAATTAATTTTAAATTATAATAAAATTTTAAGTATCTTAATAAATTTGTTTTTTCTCATTTCATTTTCTTCTAACCAAACAAAATTAGTTTTTGCATATTCCAATTCTTTTAGATTCAAAATCTTAAAGATTCCGATTCTTAACATTTCAATTCTTTCACATTTTAATTCCTTAAATAAATTTTAATTCTTTCAAAAATATTCTGCGAACCAAACGGGCCCAAGTTGAGTACCTATGCCATGTAAACTCAAATGCGATAAGAATCCCGACCCATATCAGTTAGATTTGACCCATACCCAGTTCTTAATCTAAACCCGACTCAAATCGCAACGAAACCCTAACCGGAACTCGGAACTACATCCTTCAATTAATCTCTTCTGGTAATTTCATCTTATGTAACCTTCTAAAATCCTTTATTTATATAAATTATATGTATATGTATTTGCAGCTTATATAAAAAGTGTGTATTGTTTTTAAATTTTGAAATGAATAAATTATTGTGGTTATTTTTAGAGCTTCTAGTTTTAGAATCCTTAAACCCTGTCCTGCGCGAACTTAGAATGTTGATAATGAATGGCCAAAAGATGTCGGGTTTCTATAGTAATGCCCATAATTTTCTCAGCATTATTTCTAAAGTGCCGTCTCGTTTAGTAAAGTTTCAGCCTTTTGGATAAGGGCAAGTTTTGGACCAAAAACGCAAAGCACTCCGAAAATGGCATTTCATCAAGTTTGGGTATGAATGGTTTTCGACTTTTTCTAATGTTACGTCGATGAATGAAAACCGTTTTGACAGGGAGTTGGATGGTGAGTTGCTGATATGAGTAGACTATCATTTAGACCACGTCCGTTAGACATTCACAAGAAGCTTCCTATTTTGAAATCCATCAAAGATTTTGAAGATGACGACACCCCAACTTCTACCCGTACACAGATGCTTCGACTTGTTGCTGAAACTGATAATGATACCCAGGTGGCTTCTTTTTTAACTTTGTTTTTCGCCTGAAAGTCTTTGCTACTATGATCTATTTTATCTTCTAAGGCTTGTATGTTTATTTTTTATTAATCTAGTGCGACTGTGTACTATGTTTTTGTTTAAGTGAATTTGCATCACTTAATATCTCATTATGAGGTTGCTTGATAATATGTTGAACCCAATAACCATTTTCAAACTTCACCTATATAGGAAAAGTGTTCTGTTTGGTACTTGATGGCGTCCTGAATAACAAATTAGAAGGGAACTAGGGATGCGTTGTTTGCTATTGATAGGGGCTAACTGTCTTTAGGTATTGCTTCTATATCCAATTCGTTGGTGGTGCAATAATAGATAACTATATGGAGTTTATGCGCATCTAGTTTCAATGAAAACTAAAAAGGTACCATTGGGGCATCTGCATTGCTGAAATATTTCTGAACAATTCTATTAAATTTGATCTTCAGGTACACCAAGTTGCTATTAAAAAAACAGTATCTGAAATACCAACTCCTGAATATGTTATCGTAGAAACATATGAACGAGATTATTCTCCCACTTTCAATCAACCAGCATCTTATCTACGTGCAAGGGGAGGTTTGTGACCCACTAAACTGTTAACTCCAGATCTCGGTTGATATATTTTGTTAATAGTATCAGCGTATTTGCAGCACGAGCCGAAATCGGAGATTTCATTGAGTATGATCTTGATAACGAGGATGAAGATTGGCTTGAAGAGTTCAACTCAGACAGAACAATTCTTCCATCTGAAAAGTAAGTCCTTTTTTTGTCTTACAAGTGCTTAAAGATTAGATTACTGTTCTGATTCAAGTTTCATAATTCGTACAGATTGGAGATTATTATATTTAAATTAGAGGTATTTGATCATAAGGCTCGGGAAAGAGCAGGAGTTATTGCTCCTACACTTGGCACACATGTTCCTGTTCTTTTGACATTTGACGCTGCAGTTGAGGTAGGAACTGATATAACCTGTTTGCAGTTTTCTACTTATCATTTATTAGCTATGGTTAGTTTAGCTGAAAACAATAACTCTTTGTTGGTGGCTTTCATTTTCACTTATCGAATGACCTATCTTATTTTGCATATATTTTAGGCCCTTCAAGCTCTTTCTATACAGTATGGAATTTTCCAATCAATTTACAGTTACTGGAGAGAAAAGGTATGTCGTTCTGAGCAAAAATAGTTATCAATACTTAAATGGAATATGATCAACTTTATTTATAGCTTCTTGGCCGTAATGTATGTTTTAAAGCATGTAGTAGAGTATGACTCATCCCATATTATACATTCATGATTGCAATCTTTATATCTTTACTAAATAAGACCTTCCTAAACAAGACCTGAAGAGTAAAAAACATGGGAGCTGTACTAATAATTTATACGTTTGACTTGTGGATTTAGTGAATTATAATCTCGGTTAATGATATACTGGAATCTTATGTTTATTGATGTTCTTTCAAATTTCCATTTTATCAGCGGGAACGATTGCATAAACCGGTTTTGCGGCGCTTGCAGGTTAGTTCCTCTCATGTATAATGTATATTTTCTTATCCAGATAGCATAGGATTAACCCATGGGCAAATTTTTTTGTCAACAGTTACTGAAAATATTCAGTATCCCGGGCTCTTCTTTTGTGTAAAAAGCTAATGTTTGTCTTGTTCTGGTATTACAGCCTCCTCCTCCAGTTAACGACACAAATCCATACAATGTATTTAGGCCAAGGGAGAAAGCTCACAGACTCCATACAAGAAGGGTAAGTTTTTCTTTTCATTCGGATCTCATCTGTAGTAAAAAGAAATTAAAATGTAAATTTTCTTTTAATTAAGAAACAAGATTACAATATATACATGTGAATGAATCGTTTTTTTAATGCTTAGTTGTACACCTGATTCTCTTTAAGATAAATTAGTACTAAAACACTGATAATTTATATGCTGATATTTGACTGCTTTTCAAATGTTCAGATGCAAAGACGGGAAAACAGCGTGCAATCATTCGAAAGGCTTCGCCAGGTAAGCTTTCTCCACTCTTTTGGAAAACATTGTTTACTTTCGTGCCCTGAATAATGTTTGTGCTGTCATATATGTATTACATTATACCTTAACTTTTTATCAGGTGAGGCGAAACCTCGACCAAGCAAAAAGTTTACTAGAGGCTCTCATCAAGGTCTTTGCATCCTATCTTTCTTTATGAACCTCTTTTAGTTTTGTTTTTCGTGTTACTCACTATATGAAACGTGTGTGGTATAGAGAGAAGAGAGAAAGAGAGATGTTGTGGATAATGAAGTTCTCCTCCAGAGGATACAAATGAAATTCAAGGTAAGTTACGTATTTGGTACTTTCGCGGTTCTTGTCCACTAGACAAAAACAGAGTTCAAGAGAAGTATAAATATTACAACTCTTATTTAGTAGACAGTTTTACCCATTTACCAAATTTAAAACTTTTCTTGTAGGTCTGATTTAAAATTGAACTAGGGGCAATGTTGGAACTTTTATTAATTATATGTATTCGTATACAAGTGGGCAATTGATTTTGGGACGTATCAAAATAAATGGTGGTTAACAATTATTGTAGGCAAACTTTTTAATTTTGGCATGTTTATGATCTTGTTGGTCAGAGCTGGTGCTACCTTTGTATGCATTTAGTGATTGATCATATATACAATTGTGGATGCTCAGAATGAAACAGGGCTTCTTGAAGATAGTTTAGCTCTGCCTGAAATGCCATCTTTCCAGTCCAAATTTGTTTCAAGTGAGGATGAATATATGGAATCAGATGATTTACCTCCGAACCGAGTACGATTTCAGCCTCATGGTCCAGTGGACTCGAGGGTGATTATGCCTTCTGCGGGAGTCATCAAGCAGGAGATCAGACCCCGACCTGCTCCGCATACTTGGCTCCATAAATTGGTACATCTGATAACTTGTTACTTTTCTTCTTTATTTCCTTTGACATGGTTAATTGATATCTAGGAGTGGGATAACTATTATTATTATGTATCTCATCTCACATTACATAAAATGAAAATTTGAACGCACTAGATTTATGTGGTTAAACAGGTTTTTTACTTGCATAGTGAGGTCTTTTTAGTATTTCATGTGAATGTTCAATAGTGCGTAAATTTTAAAAAAAGTTAAGTTGGTTGGAAATTGGATTAAACAGGAAAACAGCAATGTGACATGTTGTAGATAAACATGTGTACGAAAACTATATTATTGTAATTATAATACACTTTGGAGGACTTACATCCTGAGCCCGTTTTCTAATTATCATTTTTTTGATTCAACTCATTTGACCCTTTACGGATAAAACTTTGCCCAGATAATCCAGTTTTAAGTAAATGGGTCAAAATAGCTACCCATCCATCATCTATTGGTCAACACGCAACTCATTTGACCCTTTACTAATGAAAGTTAGCAACATTTTCGTTCTAACATGTGGAACTCTTGCAGGATCCACTTGAACCAATATTACTGTTTACAAAGCCTCTGGTGCCAGAAAAGTTGGCGGCTGCAGGGATAGTACCGCCAGTTGATTCTACGATACAGTCAGCACGTGGTCATAATTTCCGTGGGAGAATTGGCAGAGGTGGAAGAATAGTATTCGATAGGTGGAACCCTCTTATGCATACTCCGATCGACTGTGGTGATTCACTGTATATGCCTCCCAAACCAAGAATTTCTGCACTTCATTGATATAGGTTATATCGAGTCTAGGCTTAGCAATGAAGTGATATGATGCACAAGTGGGATAGTGGGCAGATATTTATTGTTTGTCTCGTAGGCAAAGTAGTTAGGCTGTCTTTTGTTGAAGCGAAATATGTGTCGCAGTATGTTATTGTATTATCCTACATTCAACAATTTTTGTTTGTAAATACAAGGAAAAAGTAGCAAGATACTCTCTTTCAAAGTGATGCACTGTGGAAGTGAGAATGCAGTGTGTGACTCGTGTTACTAATATCCCAAAGTCATATATAGATTGAAATGGCACATGTATTCTATACCCAAAAAATGATCTTCAAGCCTTTGTGCCGCCAAACCTTGACACAGGCCATATCATTCCTTCTATCGACAGGTCTTTAACGCTGTTACCTGGATAAGTCTTGCTTTCTAACTTTTGATAACCGAAACTAACTGCAGCTTCTTTTTATATGCATGCTTTAGAACACAAGTTCTTTGTCAATCTCTTTGACGCGTCTACGCAACCACTAGGCGGCTGATGCAGGATGTCTTACTTACATGTGCTTTAACTTCATTTCATTTTATGTGCTTAGTATGTGCTATAAGAAAAAGAATGAAAGAAGTTATGTCAAAATCTATATAAGTATGCGTGATGAATTTCCGACATGGCACAACAGAGAACAAATGATGTGTAACTTCCAAAGATCCCAAACTAACGTGTGAAGGATAGAAATGGTTATAGTGTTATACGGTGTGTGATCCGTCCTGGTATTAGAATGTAAAATCACACGCAATAATAATACAATTTAACTTTACACGCTCGATTTGTGTTTCAACGGCTTGTCACACACAATAACAGTGGCAACTCACAAGAACCGAAAACTCGAACACACTGGACCTGTGTTTTAACAACCTATATATATCCACTGTTTGTATTTTTTATTTAATCATATCTCAAATAAAATCTTAACTCCTTTTGTTTTCGCCAACTACACTAAGACAAACCATACATGAAAATAGAGGATTCTGCAACACGTCCTTTTTTTAGCGAGATACTTAGGCATTTTGTGTATATCAGTCGCTTCGGTACATATATTGGTGATTTTCCGTAATATATATTGCCCGCTTGATATCATTCATTTTCGCTGTTTGTGAAAGTTTGTTACTTGTCTTAATAATTAAAAAGTAGCCTAACAGACTTCCCAGAAGAGAACATGTAACCATCTGATATCCACATTTTTGGACCACAAACACGAACTCAGGACTTTGGAATGTACCACTACAGATATTTATCAATGGTCGCAAATCATATTAAGCAAGGCTAACAAGAATTTAGGCATAGAAAGTCGATACAATGTTGAAATAGCTCAAAAAAGGTCGTCTAAAAGTTTAAACTAATCAATTGAACTACTTTGATCGGGTTAGTGTCAAATGGATGATTGAAGTGAGGTTGGCGTATCCGTTAAGTTAGCACACGGACTCTTGTAAGCTAGCTTCTTAAGGGCATTGACATTTAAAGTTGTTTGAAGATCAAACGAACTGTAAGAGTTTGAATGTAATGTATAGAGTTCAAGTCAATTATAATAGCTCGGTGTCGAGATCAAGTTTAGTCTAATGCCTAAAGTTCAAGTTTAAGGTTTAGCTTTACAATAGTTTTAGTGTACAATCATGAATTGGTTACATAAAAAGATTATGCTGTTAAGAAAAAGAAAGTAAAAGATTTTGATTCTTTTTGTATCCTGTTAATGTGATATCCAAAACAATATAAATAGGTGTATTCACACCCTATTCAGCACACTCAAATTACTTTCTCATGCCCTCTCCCAACTGTTTAATCGGTATGGCATGATTCACTTTTAATCTCTTTCAACTGTTTAATTTTCCTTTATCGATTGCTCAGTTGTTTCGACGACGCTGGAGGTGTCTATAAAGGATTTGATTGTCAAGGGTGACACTTGTCAATCCATAAATTTGGTGGCGCTGTGTAGGAACTGCTCAAAGGATCCAAAACGTTGCTAATATTGTTATGGACGACATTTCTGAAAGAAAGTTGGTTGTTGTATCTGCAATATTAGCAACAACAACCAACTTTCTGATCATACATCATATCCGTAACTTTAGACATTGCATATACACCAACAAACTTTCTTTTAGAAATGTCGTCCATTAGCAACGTTTGGATCCTTTGAGCATTTCCTACACACGTGCCACCAAATATGTGGTTTGACCCAAGTGTAGCCATTGGCAATAAAATCCATGGCAGAAACCTTCGGTGTCGAAAAATCCTGGAGCAATCGATAAAGGCTAATAGAACAGTTAACAATTTACATCATATACCACCACCGAAACTGAAATCCACCAAACACCACAAAAAAGTTCAGTTACGGCAGGTCTAAGTTTGAGCCTTTTGTCACACGTTACAGGCCGGTTAACTCATTTAACTAACTTCTATCCGATTATATATAGATAGTAAAGCGTAAATAAGTTGGTGGCTCGACCCATCTAACTTCTTTAACTGAATGGTCATGTTTCGGGTTGTTTCACTAACTACCACCCACTAGGTTTAACTAAGGTCGGTAATTTGTGGCATGTTTGAGTACTCTCTAATAGGTTTGATCATTCTTTCCTATAACTTAATCTAAGCTCAACTTGAGTTGCGAAAAGTATTTAAAAAAATAAACATTTTTATAATGAAGGTTAGCTAGATCGACGCTTCGCCCTGCCCTCTTCTATTCCTATTATTTCTTCCTAGAGGCATGGATTCCGACCCCGACAGAGGACCCTACCATGATATAAGCCAAGCGGCATTTGCGGGGAAAGGGAAGAGCGATGATTTCAATTCAAAATTTTTCATAAAGTTGCTTCGAAAAAGCTTGTGCACGTTACTGGTATCCATAGTTATAGAAACGAAACTACCACCCAAAAATATTCACATTTCCTATTCGATTTCCTGAATGCGGCTCGTAGGAATGGAAGACTATTCTCCTTGATTATTTTTTATTGTCGGTTAGTTAGTTAAATTAGCTAGCTGAGACTGAGATTAAGAATGGATAGTTGCATTAATTAGTTAATATTCAGTTAGTTCCATTAGTTCTTCTCTATGTATCCCCAAATGTAATCAAGTCTATTGACATTAAATATCAATAGACTAAATATATTAAATGTTTTTCACATTGGCCAAATTAACTTTTATAGTTTCATATTTTTAATTTTTTATCATTTTAAGTACTTTAAAATTTTATACTATAAGGGAGTCACTGAACTTGAGATTTTATACCATTTTAAGTACTCTTTTGATATGACACATGCGTTTTCGAGCGTTTTCATCGATTTTGTTTGTTTCGACCGTTTTCGTCCGTTTTCGCCTTATTTCGCCCGATTTCGACAGTTGTCACCCATTTACGTTCGTTTTCAACCGCTTTCAATTGATTTTGTCCGTTTTTGACCGATTTCGACCGTCTTCGACAGTTTTTTATCGTTTACGACCGATTTTGTCCGTTTTTGACAGTTTTTGACCATTTACGTTCGTTTTCAACCGTTTTCGACTGATTTCCTCCGTTTTCGACTTGCTCTTTAGTGTTTGACCCGATTTCGTTTCGGTTTTCGATTGTTTCTCGACCGATTTCGCCCGATTTTTCGTTATTTTGTTATCTGTTCTTTCCGTTTTCGACCGCTTAATTCGAGCCCGGATTTCGTTTAGTTTTTTAGACCCTTTCGGCCTCCGTTCTTCACCCGTGTTTCGTGTGTGAAAGATATTCTCGTTCAGTTTTGCGTGTCCTATTGTTCGTGTCCATTTTATGATCGTTTTGAATGTTATATATTATAAGCCTGTTAACCCCGCCGCCCCACATTTCTTCCCCTCCCATTTTTTATATACACCACATGTCATTCCCGCTCTCTACTAAACCCTTGTATTTTTACTGTCCTTCTACTCTCTATCATTGAACCCGCACACCTACTTCACTTACGCCCTTTTACTCCCCTCCCACCCACCCTCACCCACCCCAATTTCCTCCCTTGATGTCCCCTCTCTCCCTCCCGTATATCCCCCCTTCCCACCCATACCCCCCCGCATCTCTCCCCTGTCCCCGTCACTCTATCGCTCAGCGGTGCTACAACTCACTTCTCGTGTGCTCGCTTTAATCGCGACAGATTTTCGATACACTTTTTCGGATCCCGTTTAGATGTTTGTGTGTCTCGTATATCTGTACCAAATCCTACCACACTAAATGGATGATCCCTCCTCCTCTCACCTATGTCGCTAAATACCTGACCCGTATTCGAACTCACCCTCAGGTGGAGCCCACATAAAAAGCGCCCCCCGTCGTCATATCACGTGCACTTCACAGTCGAGATCAGCGAATCTCTCACGACCCACACAAAATCACAGCGCTCGGACAAACGCCATCACGCCCAAACGCAGATACCCGCGACGCTACAATCGGAACACAACGCATATACCCTTTAAGTCATAAACCTCCCACCGCCGTCCACCTTCAACACGAGCCGCGTAATAATCTGTCCACAATCTACGAACAAAAATCACCCCCATCCGTAATACAGTCGCGAAAATCAGCGTCTCTATTATGTACCTAGCTCTCACGACATCGGACAAATCCCCACTCGCCCACAGCGTTCCAAAAACTACAGCGATAAACATGCCCTCACCGTAAAACGGTCGAAAGCATAGGTCGCTCCAACGACTCGTAATCATGGTCAAAAACTATCCCCCCAAATACGGACACACGCCCATCACAGGTAAAACAACATGAACGTTCTATAATGGTCAAAAACCACTGTCGAAATCGATCGAAAACAAACAAAATCAGTCGAAATCGGATGAAATCAGTCAAAAACAGTCGAAAGCGGTCGAAAAGGAACGTAAATGGTCGAAAAAGGACGAAATCGGTCAAAAACGGACGAAAACGGTCGAAAACAAACGAAATCGGTGAAAACAAACGAAATTGCGGCTCGTAGGAATGGAAGACTATTCTCCTTGGTTATTTTTTATTGTCGGTTAGTTAGTTAAATTAGCTAGCTGAGACTGAGATTAAGAACGGATAGCTGCATTAATTAGTTAATACTCAGTTAGTTCCATTAGTTCTTCTCTATGTATCCCCAAATGTAATCAAAATATCAATAGACTATATATCAATTAAATGTTTTTCACATTCTTCTTTTCTTTTTTGAACTTTCTCTACACTAAGTATCAGACTCAATGGACACTAATTTATTCAGTTTCTGTTAAGTTCACTTGTCATACGTTTGGTTCATGGCGTTTATTGGTGCACTTTTGGGCATTGCATTGGCAATGTTGTTTTTGTTTCCATGCCATTGTTATTGTTGGAGTCGTATATAGGAAATTTTGTTGCTTAAATGAGGTTTAGGCTAAACTTGTTCAATTTAAAATTCCTTTTTTCGTTCCACATTGTGTAGTATTTTCATGTATAATATTAGTGACCCAGGAGAACTGGCGGAGGTGATATATAGAAATAATGTAGAATAATACTCCTCGATAGGCCGGTGGAATCCAATGTTATGCATGCTATTAACTGTTGTGGTTCAATGTATATGCCTCATAAACCATGATTGTCCACAATTCATCGACATAAGATTTTATTGAGTTCAAGATTAGCAATGGGGTGATTTGATGCACACATGTGAAAGAGGCCAGTTTTAATATGTTTGTATGGGAGGAAAATATGCACATTGTCAGGTTCCATAATTAGAAACTGTTCAAATAAGTAGTAATGTGCTTATAATTTGATCTAAACAAGTTTATAAATAAGCATTTCTTATTCTTTGGTTTCTAGTGTTTATAGGAATATTCTCAGGGACTAAAGATGGACAAATGATTCTTGGATATGAAGTTAAAGAAGGAAGTATGAAGAATTGGATATTTGAGGGAGTCATATGTAAAGTTGATCAATTCCCAAGGTTAAAAGGAAAAGATATATGAGGCTATATAATGTTATAATCCACCTAGGGTTCATAACGTTTTCATCACATCTGCTCTCTTTTCTTTCAAGATTAATTCTCTATTCTTATAATCATTCTGTTAAGATCATCTTGATCTTCTATATACTTTCCCTATAATCGTTTGGTTATTATCACACAGATAATAATCTGATCTTGTATTCATTTGGTTTATGTTAAGTTGGTAATTTGTGCCGACTAATTGATTCTTGTATTGGATATCATTCTTGATTAATAAATATTCTTGTTGTTTTGATACCACCGCACATGGTATCAGAGCCAGGTTGTCTATTCGATCAATTCTTGATTTCTAGGGTTTGATAAAATTTAGGGTTTTTGCTCTATTAGTGTTCTAATCGTTGATTAGAATACTATTGGTGACTTTGATCGAAGGAATTATTGGTTTTTGGTGGTATTTTGTTTAGATCTACAAATTAGGGTTTAGATTTGAAAACCTTAATTTTTAAGGATCTATTGTGGGTTGATTATTGGGTTTAAGATATCCTTTGACTAAGTGAATCAAAAGAAGGTTTATAAGTTCTTGATCTTAATTGTTCTTTGACTAAGTGAATCAAAGACAACTAAAAAGTCTTCCGTTGCAATATAAGCTCTGTAACACCTCTTTTTATATTTCTTGCATCTATTTTAATTCTTGTTCCGTGTGTGCTTGATTCAGCTCTTGATCTGCCACTTTAAGTGGTGTGAAAGGCTGGGAATTCTTTCTATTTTTTTCTGTTTCTGTCTTCTTTTATCAGTGTTTAATCTAGTTTTGCTTATATGTTATTATTTGTTTCTTTACTCATGGCTGTTGAAGATGATGTTAATAAGAATGGTGATAGTAGTAAAAAAGTTATTGGTTCTTCTTCTGATCTTAATTTATCTTTTGGTGATCCTCTATATTTACATCCTAATGATACTAGTGGTTCACCTATTGTGACCGTTAAACTTACTGGTACTGAAAATTATAAGATATGGAGTATTGCTATGACATTTGCTTTAAAAAATCATAATAAACTTGGTTTTATTGATGGCTCTTGTAAAAGAGATACTGATAATCCTGCTCTTGCTAATCAATGAGATATGTGTAATTCTGTTGTTGTCACATGGATTCTTATTTCTTTGAGTTCTGATCTATTTGCTGGTGCCATTTATGCTAAATATGCTTGTGAAATGTGGAATGATTTAAAAGAGACTTATGATAAAGTTGATGGTTCTGGTATGTTTAATCTGCATAAAAGTATTAATTCTCTGAACCAAAATGGTACTCCTGTTGCTGAATATTATAATAACTTGAATTCTTTGTGAAAGCAATTTGATGCTATGGTTAGTCTTCCTCCTTGTACTTGTGAGGCTGCTAAACATTTTGAAAAACATAATCAACTTATCAAGTTGATGCAGTTTCTTATGCATTTAAACGAGAGTTATTTGGCAATAAGAAGTAACCTTTTTACTAAAGAACCATTACCACATGTTAAAAATGCTTTTGCTGTAATAAGTGGTGAAGAATCTCATAGGAATGTTACTTCTGTTAGGACTACTAAACCTGATGCAACTGCTTTTGCAGCCAAGACATTTGATAATAACAAAAGGAGGTTTAATAATAATAATTTCAAAAGGTCTGGTTCAAATTCTAATTCTAATAACAGGGGACCTAATCCTAATCTTAAATGTACTAATTGCAATAAAATTGGTCATACTGTGGATATATGTTTTGAGCTAGTTGGTTATCCTACTGGTTATGTTAAGAGAAATTTCAATGCTAATACTAGACCTGTGTCTAGTAATAATGTTTCTGCTGATGTTCATGCTAATAGTATTAGTAGCAATAATGCTACTTCAAGCAACTCTCCTGTCTCTCTCTCTAATGAACAGTTAGCAAGGCTCATGAATCTTTTGAATGAAAATGATGTTTCTACAGCTAATGCTAATATGGTAGGTAAATTTTTTAAGAATATTAAGGGAACTTTTTTTTAATGGAAGTGTTAAATTTAATCTAAACTTCAAAAAATATTTTAATAGAAACACAAATTTTCTTATTGGTAATATAAGTTTGGGATGGATTGTTGATTCTGGAGCAAATCAATATATGACTGCTTCTGCAAAATTTTTAATAAATGTTGTTGACATTTCAAATCTTGGTCTTACTGTTGGTCATACAAATGGAACTCAAGTTTTGATTACTAAAATTGGTGAGTCAAAAATTAACAATGATATAACTTTATATGATGTTCTTGTTGTTCCTGAGTACACTGTTAGTCTTCTTTCTGTTCATAAACTTTCCAGAGATAGTAAGTTATTTGTTGGTTTTGATGAGAGTAACTGCTATATTCAGGATTTAAAGGCAAACAAGAATGTGGGGATTGGTAAACAATTCAATGGTCTATACTTATTTGATGTTGATAATGCTTGTAAGATTGTTTCTAATAACTACATTGCTTCTTGTTTTGTCTCTAAGACTTTGTAGCATCAAAAACTTGGTCATTCTGCTGATCAAGTCCTTAATGTCCTTAAAACTACTCTAAATCTAGATAGTCATTCTACATCTGATCATCTATGTGACACTTGTAATAAAGCTAAACAAACTAGAGAACATTTTCCTTTATGTGATCATAAATCTACTAAAATTGGTGAATTGGTACATTTAGATGTTTGAGGTCCTTATAAGGTTATTAGCAGAGATGGTTTTAGATATTTTTTGACTATTGTAGATAATTTTTCTAGAGCAGTTTGGGTTTATATGTTAAAAGGGAAAGATGATGTCTATGATTCCATTATAAGTTTTGTTCAGATGATGTTAAATCAGTTTGAAACTAATGTTAAAACTTTCAGAAGTGATAATCGAACAGAATTTGTTAATAATAGACTTCAGAATTTCTTGAATGAAAAACGAATTTTACATCAAACCACTTATGTTTATACACATCAACAAAACGGCATTGCAGAAAGGAAACATAGGCATCTTCTTAATGCGGCTAGACCCCTTATGTTTCAGGGGAAATTACCTTTATATCTTTGGTCTGAATGCATTTTAACTGCTATTTATATTATTAATAGAATTCCTTCTTCTGCGTTGTCTGGTAAATCTCCTTATTTTTTTGTGTATGGGCATGACCCTTCACTCACTTACTTTAAGGTTTTTGGTTGTCTATGTTATGCAACTGTTTTAAATAATCAAGATAAATTTAGTAGTAGATCTGAAAAATATGTCTTTATTGGTTATTCTAATTTAAAAAAGGGTTATAAACTATTGAGTCTTGAAAATAAATCAATTTTTTATTCTAGAGATGTAAAGTTTTATGAAATAGTTTTTCCTTTCAAAATGAAAAATAATTTGATACAAACTATTTTTGATTTTGAGGTAACAAAAGATTTAAATCATAATTTTTTTTGACATTGAAAACGCTAAAAGACCCAATGATGAAGGGAGAGTGTCTTCCAATGATGATGACACAGAGTTGAGTCCTGATATTCAGGGTAATGATGACTCTGAAGCAACTTCTATGGATGAAAATAATACACACCATGAGGGCACTGTTCCAAATGAAACAGACTTTGTTAATGACTTTTATGAAAACTCAGAGTTCAACTCTGAAGTTGAAGATTTGCCAGTTCACACTGTTAGGAGGTCTTCTAGACAGACTAAGTTGCCAACTAGTTTGAATGATTTTGTTATTGAAGGCAAAGTTAAATATGGCGTTGAAAAAGTTGTTAATTATGCTAATTTGAATCATGAGAATTTTTGTTTTGCTTCTGGCCTTAATAAAAGTATTAAACTTATTTGTTATGAAAATGCTATTCTAGATAATAACTGGATTGATGCTATGAAAGCTTGAAATAAGAATCAAACTTGGGTTATTACTGACTTGCCTCCTAATAGAAATTCCTCAAGGATTTGCAAATAAAGATAACAAAAATAAGGTTTGCAAACTTGTTAAGTCCCTTTATGGACTTAAACAAACTCCTAGAAAGTGGAATGAAATCTTGTTAATGTTTTAAAGGAAAATGACTTTGTTCAATTTGTTAATGATCATTCTTTGTTTACAAAGTCTAAAAACAACAAGTTCATTGCCCTTCTTGTTTATGTTGATGATATAGTTATTACTGGGAATTGTATGAATGAAATTGAAAATTTTAAAACTTTTTTGAAATCCAAGTTTAAATTCAAAGACTTGGGTAGTATTAAATACTTTCTTGGAATTAAAGTGATTAAAACTGGTAATGATTTGTGTCTTTCTTAGAGGAAATACTGTCTTGAGTTACTTAAGGAATATGGTTTACTTGGTTGTAAGCCAGTCTCTACTCCTATGGAACCTAATTCTATATTACCTTATGTTGCTACCAAAGATGATCCTCTTCTAAATAATATATCTGGTTATTAAAAATTACTTGGTAAACTTATATATCTAACTCATACCAGACCTGATATTTCTTATTCTGTTCATTGCCTAGCACAATACATGCACTCTCCTCTTAAATCTTATCTTAACTGTGCTATGAATGTTCTTAGATATCTCAAAAATGCACCTGGTAAGGGTATTAGATATAATCATTCAGATTGTGTAAACAATCTAAAAGGTTATAGTAATGCAAATTGGGCCAAATGCTTAAAAACTAGAAAGTCTGTCATAGGATATTGTGTGTTTTTTAATAATTGTTTGATTTCCTGGAAAAGTAAAAAACAGAACACTTTGTCCAAATCATCTACAGAGGCTGAGTACATATCATTATCATCTGCAGCCTATGAGATTATTTGGATACAAAAGTTACTGTTTGATCTTAAGAGTAAAAGCACTCTTCCTGATGACTTATTTTGTGACAATAAATCTGCTTTACAGTTGGTTGTTAATCTTGTATTTCATGAAAGGTCTAAACATTTTAAGATAGATGTTTATTTTATCAGAGAAAAAAACTGCAAAAGGGGTTTTGAATACAAGAAAAATTTGTTCTTCAAACCAAATTGCAGACATTCTTACTAAACATCTTTCTGTGTATCAACACAAACTTTTATGTGAAAAATTGGGTATGTTTAACTTGTTTAGTAATCAGATTAAGAGGGAATGTTCAAATAAGCAGTAATGTGCTTATAATCTGATCTAAACAAGTTTATAAATAAGCATTTCTTATTCTTTGGTTTCTAGTGTTTGTTGTGTTTGCAGGAATATTCTTAGGGACTAAAGATGGATAAATGATTCTTGGATATAGCTGTGTTGGGAAGTTAAAGAAGGAAGTATGAAGAATTGGATATTTAAGGGAGTCATATGTAAAGTTGATCAATTCCCAGGGTTAGAAGGAAAAGATATATGAGGCTATATAATGTTATAATCCACCTAGGGTTCATAACTTTTTCATCACATATGCTCTCTTTTCTCTCAAGATTAATTCTCTATTTTTATAATCATTATGTTAAGATCATCTTGATCTTCTATATACTTTCCCTATAATCGTTTGGTTATTATCACACAGATAATAATCCAATCTTGTATTCATTTGGTTTATGTTAAGTTGGTAATCTGTGCCGACTAATTGATTCTTCTATTGGATATTATTCTTGATTAATAAACATTCTTGTTGTTTTGATACCATCACACAGAAACTCGAGCCACCCAGGAAAGTTCAAGGTACACGAAAAGAAAGCAGAATCAACTCCCTATTTGATATTCGGGTGTCTGCTTGGAGGAAGATTATATTCAGCTTTGTTATTTTGAAAAGTTAGTTAGCTAGATTAGTTAAGAATCTTTTATATAGTTAGCGAATACAAAAGTTAATTCCTTTAGTTGTTCTACAATTATACGTATATCAATAATTCCCTTAACTATGAATACATATACACCAATAAGGTATCAGACTCATTGATCCTCTAATTGATTCAGTTTCTCTTGATTTCACATAACATGTATAAAACAATTCTTGACTAGCATCACTTTAATCTGTGTTGATATCCTTGTTTAAAATCACGTACAATTTTTGGGCAACAATGATCAAATTGGATGTTGATGTTATTAATATTTCTGAAAGTTGGATTGTATTATAGCAAAAGCAGCTAACGAGAAGCTTGAAACGAGAAACAAAACTAAACAAAGTTAAAGTCACGTATACCATTATAGCAACACTAACAAACCTTAATGTATACACAATGTACCGGTTAGAAGAAAGTAGAAAAACAGAGAAAAGGGCAAATCGCATAAAAAGTACTTATCTTAGATTCAATTTCAATTAAAGGTATCTGTATTTTTTTTCTCTCAATTTAAGGTATTTAATTTATCATACCGTGCAATTTAAGGATATTTTGACCTGCTAGTCAGGTAACATGTCACTTTTTTCTTTTTTTTTGTAAAAATTTTATGTTTTTATTTATTCTAGATATATCAAAAACCTTCATAAAAATTCGTCCTTTCTATATAAAATTCTAAAAAGTATTTTCTTTTTGTCAAAAATTTTCAAGATTTTTAGTCACGTTTTACTATTTTAAAAAAATCAGTTTTGTATTTTTATTTAGTCTATATATATTAAAAACCTTCATAAAAATTCGTCATTTTTATATAAGATTCTAAGAAGTATTTTCTTTTTGTCATAATTGTTTCAAGATTTTTAGCCACGTTTTACTATTTTAGAAAAATAATAACTGATTATATCATTTTCTTTTTATAAAACTGTTTTGTTATAATTTTATAAAAAATAGTAAAATATGTCAAAAACATAATTTTTAATTTTCCGGTAGCTCTTTAATAGCGTTTTTAGTTAGGTAAAAATTTCTAGAATTTTCGGATTTCGTTTGGTGATTTATTTTAACTTAAAGGCTGTTTTAGCCATTAAATTTCTTAAAATATTTTCGTTCGTTAAAATTTTTTATTTTTATTTTTATTTTTTAAAATTAGTTCTTGTTAAGATTAAGTTTCTGTGTGAATTTCATATTTTAATCCATATGCATGATGCATTGTGACAAAGAATTTGGTGTAATAAGAGCTAAGGGGGTGTTTGGTATTTTAAATTATTTTATAGCCTGCAAACCTGATAATTGTCCAACATTGCAACAAGAAAAAAAACTGATACCTTAAATTGAGAAAAAAAGACTGGTACCTTTAATTGAAATTGGACCTAAGATATGTACCTTTTTAGGCGATTTGCCCCTAAAAATGTGTCATATAAATCTAATTCAAAGTAGGTGGGTCAAAATTTCTACTGATTTCCATTACCTAGATATCTAGAATTTCAAATAATGGTTAAATGTATTTGAATATCTAAAAATTAGGTATCCAAATATTTGGAATTTTTGTAAAACTTTTACATGAGTTCCAAAGTGACAATTTATATATTTCAATTTTCGAATCAATTCCAAACAAAACTTCAAATATCCAAATATGGTTATTTTTTAACAATTCATATAAAACAATTAATGACTAGCATCACTTTCATGTGTGTTGATATCCTTGTTCAAAATCACATACATTTATTGGGCAACAATGATCAAATTGGATGTTATTAATATTTCTGAACGTCGGATTGTATTATAGCAAAAGCAGCTAACGAGAAGCTTGAAATGAGGAACACAACTAAACGAAGTTGAAGTCTCGTATACTATTATAGCAACACTAACAAACCTTAATGTATACACAATGTATCGGTTAGAAGAAGGTAGAAAAACATAAAAACTGTGTCATATAAATCCAATTTAAAGTAGATGGGTCAAAGTTTCTACTGATTTCCAACACCTAGTGGTATGCACTACCCTCAAAAGATGGATGTTCAAAACTAGAAAATATACAAGGTCATTGTTAGTACAAAAATTATAGAGTAGGGGATATATAAGGTTAACTCACTTGAAATGGGGATTCCAAGCTCGTTTGAGACATGTGATTTCTACCAAGTGAAAGTAGATGATGATTTCCTGCTAAGATAAAAGTATACCGTTAGCCTTACCGCGTGAGAGGATCCCGCGATTGAACTCCGGCGTGAGAGTAAGTAATTGTCTATAAGCAGTATGTGAGTAATTAGGTCATGGAAATTATACTGTTAGGAGTGTTCGAGTGACTCTTTATAGGCTAGTGTCGTGATAACATCAAATATTTGATACTTTTTAGTGGCAAAATACCCCCTATATTACCTGCAAATATTTCACTAATACTCAAAAACGAGATATTTTCTATCATTTTGTAGTTTTTGGGTGAAATGCAGAAAAATGACAAGAAACAAGGGAAAAAGGGCTCAAAGTGTAATTATCTGAAGAATGTTACGGCGTAACAACAAAAATGGTTACACCGTAACATTTATTAAGCAAGTACGAAGATCAAGGACAACTTTACGGCGTAACACCATATCTAGTTACACCGTAACCATGTATTTGGAAGGAAATCTTACCCAAGATAGAGTTACGGCGTAACACCCCTTATGGTTACGCCGTAACCATGAAGATCCATAAATATGGAATGAAGATCACGTACATATAGAAATTATTTAAAGGTTACAGCGTAACGCAATATCTGGTTACGCCATAAAATTGCTTATTTATGAAATTCCGTGTAAGAAGGTTATGGCGTAACACTTTTATCAGTTACGCCGTAACAGGTTCGATACCTATAAATAGAGGCATCATTCAAGCTATTTCGACATCACTTCCTCCACAACTAATTGGAGAGGCGACAAAGGCTTCCAATCTTCAAAGAATTCCACCTGGAGTCCAAGGGAGATCACACTTTATTTACTTTTTGTATTTAATCGTTCAAATAGGAATACTGTAAGAATTATGAGCTTTCAATCTATGATTACTTCTATTTCTTGCTGTGTTTCCATTACCATGAGCGGCTAAGCACTTAAAGTGCTGGCCTAGTTATGTAGTTACTATTGTTATGATGTTTGTTTTCTGTTAGATTATAGTTTCGTTAGATATTCCTTGACTATCGTATAACCCTGGGTTTTGGTAGTACGGGTGGTTTGGACCTTGCTTGCCCCATTATTAGATTATCTAATCAATATGGGATCCATCAGGTACTAGGGAGGATCTATGACTCCATCCCTAGTGTAGGAACTAACCAGTCTCCGCACTTATCACTCAATATACTTAAAAAGCACAGAAACTCTTTCAGAGAGTGTTAATAATCTGTATAGGTTATTAGATAAGTTTTGGTAATAGTTGAGATTAATCACTGCAACCTGGATATCCTACCTCCTATACGATTTAGACTGAGTCGGAATCACGGGAAGTATAAGATAGACTAAATATACCTATTCAAGTCTATCGACCTTAGAAAACACTAATGAAACCATAGTTTAACATTGCGCAGGAAAACGTTTTCATAACAGTAGTAATGAAGTAACTAGGTTAGCACGTTTTCTCTCATGATATCTCCAAACCCTTTTAATTTTCAGTATTTAATTTTATTCTTATTTTAAATTCATTTCAAATCAATTCGAAAACCTATTTTCTAAACGTGACATTTCAAATTAAAACTAATTACAACTTAGCTCTTGGGACGACCTCGGATTTACCATCCTATACTACCCACGATCGGGTTCTCTGCCCGTTAGTGCGTTGTCAGGTAGATCGAGTTTTATAAATTTAAAACTTGATAAATTAATATTTTAAAATAAAATACGCATCAAGTTTTTGGCGCCGCTGCCGGGGAGCTAAAAATTAGAATTAATTTGATTATTTAATTATTTTTCTTCTTTCCCTAAACCCTAGATCTGCAGGAACTATGGCAGGAGTAGACGTCGATACTCTCACCATGGAATAATACTTAGCATTGTCACAAGAAAACCAGACACCGGGCGTGGTTAAACCCGAAATCGGAGGCAATGTCAATTTCGAAATCAAGAGTCAATTTACGCGCGAATTAAGGGAAGACACTTTCCTCGAGAACAAAAACGAGGATGCTCATGATCACATTGATCGGGTCATCAGCATCGTTGGCTTATACAACATTCCTGGAGTTTCTAAAGACGTAGTCATGCTCTGAGTTTTTCCCTTTACTCTCACTAGAGCCGCAAAAAGATGGGTGGACAGACTCGCCCCAGGAACTATCAATACCTGGGATCTCCTCAAAAAGGCCTTTATCCAAAGGTATTTCCCACCTTCCAAGACTGCAAAGCAGCTTGAAGATATTCACAACTTCACGCAAGAAGGTGATGAATCATTATATCAAGCATAGGAGCGGTATAATGACCTGCTATACAAGTGCCCTACTCACGACATCAATAGTCATCAAAAGGTAAATATTTTATATAAGGGTTTGAGCACTATGAACCATCAACTGATTGATTCGCAAGGACCAATCCCTGGGATGACACCAGCCCAAGATCTTACAGCGATTCAAACCATGGCTGACCATTCTCAAAAATGGCACGACGGAACGACAAGTAGGAATATTGGAAGCAGTAATAGCAATGATGGACTAGCTGCTTTGGTAAATAAGTTAGACAACCTGGGACGAGACATGAAGAAGCTAAAGGAAAGTGTTCATGCAATCCAGGTTGGATGTCAAATTTGCGAAGGACCTCACCTCGACAAGGATTGTCCCCTCAACGAGGAAGTTAAACAAGTTGAAGAGGTCAGATATGGAGAATTTGGATAAATATCGCCTTTTAACGGGAATAATAGAGGAAAGTTTCATGTAGGACCACCTGGGTACTACACTAAGATTGATAATCGTCCACTATATGGTGAAAGGAGGCAAAGCTTAGAAGAACTATTAATTAAGCATCAAGAGGAATCTGCTCGAAGAAGTACTAAAATGGAGGTGTGAATTAAGAAGCTTCAAGAGAATGCCGAGATTAACACTAGGAACCAAAATGCCTCACTTAAAAACTTAGAAACCTAGATTGAGCAATTAACCGAAGAACTCCATTCTAGGAAGGAAAAATCTGAACAAGCAAAGGTAGTAATTGTTGAACATGAGGGACCCAGATCTCCTAAGAAACTTAAGAATCTCCACAGAATATCCTTCCTCTGTGACTCTCAGGAAGAAAACACGATTGATCAACTACCTATAAAGGAATCTAATCCAGGACATTTCACGCTTCCCTGTACCATCGGTAACTTTAACTTTTATGCTATGGCCGATTTAGAAGCTAGTGTAAATGTTCTACCTAGGAATGTTTTTGAGTATTTGGAATTAACAAACCTTAATGAAACCGAGATGCTAGTGGAAATGGAAGATATAAGAAAAAAGCACCGCTTGGGATAGTTAGAGACATACTCATAAAAATTGATAAATTTCTATTTCTTTCCGAATTTGTGATTCTAGATCAAACCCCTAATTCAACTATCATTCTAGGGAGACCCTTTTTGGCTACCGTTCACGCCCAGATTAGTGTTTTTGAAAAAAAATATCAGTAAGGATAGGTGACGAAAGGGTAACTTTTAACATAAATAGGAATAACCATAACTTCACCCCTACTAAGGGAATCTTTATGTTAAACTCGATTAATACAAATGAACCAATGGCTAAAAGATTGAAGATAAGTGAAGACTCTGCTACAAAACATTTTTGTAAACCTATTATACAAGAATGTGATAAGGACTTAAAGGCTTGGCCATCCTGTAGCCCATTTAGGAACAAATGTGACGGGGGGCACGAAATTTATGTGATCAATGAGCTTGGTAAAACAAAATATTGGTTTTCCTTAATGACAATAAAAGGAAGGAAATGCAAGGAGGTGGGGTATCGTTTCTGAACTTTTTATTAATAATATATAGTAGCTGTCAGGTAGAAGATTCTGTTTAGAGCAAAAGGTATTCAGAATGGTGTAATGAAAATTCTCATGATAAGAAGCCTAGGCTTAGAGATTACACTTTTAAGGAATAGGTAAAATTTAAGGAAGGACACCTTGACATAAGTAAATCAGTTAGGAAAGATTTATTAAGATTATGGGTGATTGATCGGTTTACTAAGGCATTAGATCCTGATAAAAATCCCTTAGAGAGATGTTTAGATGAATATAAATGGGTATTCCATTCAAAGATAGAAGAACTTGCCGATGAGTACGAAATAAAAATTGGAGAAAAAGGGCAAATTCTTAAAGATATATGGGAAAAATGTAAAAGAGCTCGATGTAAGAATAAAGATTTGTGGTATGATTACTGGTATGAGGATGAAGAAAAAACAAAATTAGGTAATAAAGATTACAATCCACCAATGGTACATACAGAAACATTTGAAGTAACAAAATATAAGTTCGACAACAGATGTAGCTTCACATGTGTTAGTGGCGAGAATAATGAAACCCTGTCCTTGGGAAGGAAAAATGGATCGCGGTTTAGAAAGATGATAACGGAGGAAATGGAAGAAGTCCTCGGGAATGACGATGAGGACTCTAACAACGAAACGTAGAATGGGCACGAGTCTAACTTAAAGACTCGTTAATAAACAAAAGTGCTTGTCAGGAGACAACCCATCCTTTATTTAATTTCCTTTTTGCACTAGTTGGTTTGCATGTTTCTGACTTTGTTTTGCAGGATCCAGAAGCTAGGAGGCATTTATCGAGACCGGCTCGACTCATAATCATGTGGTAACCTTGCTGAATTTGTATCAGTTACGGCGTAACGAATTTAGTTTACGCCGTAACCACTATAGTTACGACGTAATCCATTTCATGGTTACGCCGTAATACCTTAAAACTTAAAATTTTTACCACTTGATTACGACGTAACCACCGGAGTTACGCCGTAACATCCCTCTGAAATCTTAAAAATTTAAGTTTTAAACATGTCTAAACCTTGTATACGTAAATGGACTTTGTGGGCATGTTCTCTGGAATCCCCCACGAGACTAAACTCGTCCACTTGGGCCACCAAGTGGTTTAAAAGGCTTGTTGCATATGCTAAATGCAACCGTGATTCCTATGAAAGTGAGTTAGGTTTGTATTTCCTGTACACTTCATAATTCTTATAGAACGATTTTATGCTTTGGTTTGTTTTTGTGATCACAGGGGATAAAGAGCTTGCGGGAAGACGGAGATAATCTAAAAGATTTCCACTAAATTTCAAATCTCGAAGCAATGCTCAGGGAGTTTCTTGTCTTAATTCTACTCTTTCCTTTTTATTTCATTTCCTTAATGTACAATAGGGACATTGTACAAATCAAGTGGGGGGATGGGAGTAGAATTAATACTTGACGTATATTTTGCCTTTGATTTTCTAGTTTTCTTTAAAAATTATGCTAATTTTAAAATTTTTTGACAATTTTTTCTTAAATAACTAGAATTAATCTTTGCCGAATGCACATTACCCTTTATTATTACTTGGTGAGATTTATGCCTAATATTTTGGTTCCATCATATTACTCAAAAATCCACCAAAATATTGAGTGTGCTGGTAGCATTGTAGACTTTAGAACTTGGCATATACATCATTTCGAGACCTAATTGATTAGCAGAAATAGATAGTTCAAGAAGGCAACACTTAGGAAATCACCCAAATAGCCTATATGTATGTGTTTATAGACTTATTCCACTAACTTGTCGACCTACTGTGATAAAACCTTGTGTTGCACTCATTATTAGTGCAAGATACCCCTAGATCACCCTTGATTAAACCAATCTATGTTTTCACCCAATGTTATATGTATTGTTACACCATTTCGCCTTAACCTACCCTGTAGTCTATAGTTATCTTTGTTTTGAAATTTCTGGCTACTTAAGTCCATGGTTCAGGGGAATGGGAACGAAAATTTTATGCATTGATGGAAGACCAATTAGTTATGATCTACAAAGACCCCCCCTATATCATCACTTTCAACATTGTTAATCTCAAGTAGGAGGATGTGCGTATAATATCAAATGCTGCAGGGGAAATAATAAAAAGATATAAACTCCTGTAGCATTTGGATGTTTAAAAAGAAAGAAAAGAGGGTGCAACTAAAAACCACCCATGTGTTAAAAGATATAAAGATGATGCAAATTAAGTAATTACAAAGAGAGGAGCTAGTAGCCCATTATTGCATCACGACATCTCAATAATTATGAAGAATGGAGCTAGTAGCCTATTATTACACCAAGTCATCCTAATACTTATGAAGAATGGATCTAGTAGTCCATTATTGAAGATTAGATTCTCGGACATAGACTCTTGGACCCATGGATGGACAGTGGCTAGTTATGACAACCTTAGATTTCTTTAGACTATTTGTTTTGTGTTTTTATATTGACAACCATTAAATGTGTATCCCATGTCTATCCTAACCCCTTTATCACCCCTTAAAACTATATTACCCTTGTTGCCTTCGAGAATTATTTAGACCCTAATTCTAACAGGTGCAGATTTGTGTACTTTCCAAGCTTATGATAGAATACATGATATGATTATGCAATTGAGCGATCACCCCAAAAATAAAACACTTAGACTAGTGAAGAGTTGAGTGACTTTTTATCCCCTTTTCGTGAGGTGTTCGACTTTGATGTTTTATAGCATAAGTGTTTTATAGATTCATTTCTTGAAATGATTCTCAAGAAATCTTTTAATGAAATATTTTAACAGGTTCTACTTGAGGGCAAGCATAAGTCAAGTGGGGGGATATTTTATAACATTAAATATTTGATACTTTTTAGTGGCAAAATACCCCTTATATTACCTGCAAATGTTTCACTAATACTTGAAAACGAGATATTTTCTATCATTTTGTAGTTTTTAGGTGAAATGCAGGAAAATGACAAGAAAAAAGAGAAAAAGAGCTAAAAGTGTAATTATTTGAAGAATGTTAAGGCGTAACACCAAAAATGGTTACACCGTAACATTTATTAAGCAAGTACGAAGATCAAGGACAACTTTACGGCGTAACACCATATCTAGTTATGCCGTAACCATGTATTTGGAAGGAAATCTTACACAAGATAGAGTTACGGCGTAACACCCCTTATGGTTACGCCGTAACCATGAAGATCCACAAATATGGAATAAAGATCACGTACGTATGGAAATTATTTGAAGGTTACGGCGTAACGCAATATCTGGTTACGCCGCAACAATTGCTTATTTATGGAATGTCGTGTAAGAAGGTTACGGCGTAACACCTTTATCAGTTACGCCGTAACAGGTTCGATACTTATAAATAGAGGCCTCATTCAAGCTATTCTGACATCACTTCCTCCACAGCCAATTGGAGAGGCGACAAAGGCTTCCAACCTTCAAAGAATTCCACCTGGAGTCCAAGGGAGATCACACTTTATTTACTTTTTGTATTTAATCATTCAAATACGAATACTGTAAGAATTATGAGCTTTCAATCTATGATTACTTCTATTTCTTGCTGTGTTTCCGTTACCATGAGCGGCTAAGGACTTAAAGTGCTGGCCTAGTTATGTAGTTACTATTGTTATGTTGTTTGTTTCCTGTTAGATTATGATTTTGTTAGATATTCCTTGACTATCGTGTAACCCTGGGTTTTGGTAGTACGGGTGGTTTGGACCTTGCTTGCCTCATTATTAGATTATCTAGTCAATATAGGATCCATCGGGTACTAGGGAGGATCTATGACTCCATCTTTAGTTTAGGAACTAACCGGTCTCCGCACTTATCACTCAATATACTTAAAAAGCACAGGAACTCTTTCAGAGGAGGTTAATAATCTGTATAGGTTATTAAATAAGTTTTGGGAATAGTTGGGATTAATCACTGCAACCTGGATATCCTACCTCATATACGATTTAGACTGAGTCGGAATCGCAGGATGTATAGGATAGACTAAATATACCTATTCAAGTCTATCGACCTTAGAAACCACTAATGAAACCATAGTTTAACATTGCACAGGAAAACATTTTCATAACAGTAATAATGAAGTAACTAGGTTAGCACGTTTTCTCTCTTGATATCTCCAAACCCTTTTAATTTTCAGTATTTAATTTTATTGTTATTTTAAATTCATCTCAAATCAATTTAAAAACCTATTCTCTAAACGTGACATTTCAAATTAAAACTAATTACAACTTAGCTCTTGGGACGACCTCGGATTTACCATCCTATACTACCCACGATCGGGTTCTTTGCCCGTTAGTGCGTTGTCAGGTAGATCGAGTTTTATAAATTTAAAACTTGATAAATTAATATTTTAAAATAAAATACGCATCATGTCGCTGTCTGTTGCATGGGTCACGAGGTGGGATTCATCCTATTAACCGGTAGGTAGTAGGGTGGTTGCCGTGAGGTCAACGTCGTTGACTACGTCACACTTTGTAACGTAGTGACTTGAGTCAGCGTACTTATTATCTTTTATCCGCATTTGGGACATTGATGTTCTCCTTTCAGTTCCCCATGCAATGTTCTTTACTTTGTTTGGCTAAGTCACAGGTGTCCCTTGTTGGGAGGTAATCTACGGCCGTGGTTGGGACATGGTCCTTTCAGACGTAGCCTGGCGTTAGTCTTAAGACGCTACTTATCCATTGCGGACGTAGGCTGGGGTTAACCTTGGGTCGTTCCCTAGTCGTTTGTTACTTATTTGGCTTGAGCCCTACGTAGGTTTCTTAGCCCGAACCTGAAAGTCCTGATGACTACTATACGTCATCATGCCCCCCGGTCTAGTGTATTTTCTTTCTTGTAGAAAATAGTGGTAGACTCATTTGTTGCTTATTATGTCTTGCGTCGTGCATCCACAAAATGTATCCGGGCCCTATACAAGTGGGTTGGTGGGTCTCGAGTGTCATGCTCTATCCTTAGCCAATAATCTTCTGACTAATTGGACGTTTTGTCAGGTGACTGTTGGCATTTGCGAACCATCTTGACTGTTCGTTTCTTTTGATCATGGTCGTTTAATAGGGAGCGTGGATACGTGTCGTCATCTTATTATTTAGGGTTAACTATTTGAGAGTGGGTATAGATACCTCTCCTTACTTTTCACTCTGCTTTCTTTCTTCTTGCATTCTTTTAAACTTCCGGCCATTCTCTTGCTTATTTACTCTTCGTCTTCGCATGTGCTTCTAGTTTCAGGTTAGGTTTCACCCCTCTTTGAATTTCTTTATTTTTTCTTGAGATGGCCGCCAATACAATCAATACTGTTACATCCATATTGACGCAGAAAGAATTGATTGTATTACGTTTAATGTTCCGGCTAACTAAAGGCTGGAATTTCCTGGTCATAATAATACGATTAGAAATAGCCCAGAAGGCAAGATAGGCATCTATACTCGATTTATAGAATTTGCTATTTTCGTATTCCACTGTCAAAGTTTCTTCTTTGTGTCCTCGAATACTATCAAACTAATTTCTCTCAATTGTCTGTTCTTGCAGCTGCAAAGATTAGTCACTTTGAAATTATGTGTCGTGTCCACGGATCTCCACCCACTGTTGGTACATTATGTAGGTTTTATTGCAATTCTATAAGCAATGGTTGGTTATCCTTTTCTAAATGCAGTGGTGCCAGTACCCCTTGTTGTTACACAAAAAATATTGATTCTTTAAAGAGTTGGAATAATCATTTCTGTTGGATTGATGCATCCGTTTATCCTATATCCATTCCATGGTTTGAAGGTGTTTTTGTTAAGAAGGGCCCTCTTCCTTCGGACGATTTCGTTGATTTTCCTCTTTTGGAACGGCTTAATGAGGGCCGTGCCACCATTAGGAAATACCCTGAAGTTTTCTGTCGGTTATAGGTTTAAGCCGGTCGTTTGTTGATGACGACGTTCGTCCTACTATTATGGGTCATGACAATAGGGGTAGGTATTTGTTTATGCTGTGTACATGTCAGTATTTTACGCATGGATTTATTGTGTAACTTATTTCGTGTTATTTGCTTTTACAGATATTTGTTTGCTTGATTTTTTAAGTCCTCTAACCCATTCAAGGTGAAAACTAGGGAGAGAACTCTTAGGGAGAACGAGGTTCCGTTAAGGGAGACTGAGGATAAGGTTATTTCTCCTTCTCGTGAGATTGTTTGTCTGGTTGATCATACTATCAGAGATGAGTTACAAAGTGTTGCTGGGATAAAGAAAAGGAAAGTTACTTTTAATGTGGAATTTCCTCTACTGTGAAGAAAGCTAGGGATTCTTCTTTTGCTGTTCCTTCAGAGCAAAATCCTACTACTACAGGCAAGACTCCAGCTGCTTTGGAGAAGCTTGTTATTCAGAGTGGCCAGTAGGATGTTGGGTCCGGGCCTGCTGCCGTTACCATGGAAGATTTTGTCTCTTCTTTTGTTACTCCTACTCCGGAGCATGAGTATGAGGATGAGTTAGGTGATAATGTTAGGACTTGTCTTGCCTCTGACTGCTATGTTGTTATAACCTCCAGTTCTGAGCCAATGAACACTGACGTATCTACTTCTTTTAAGGTTACTTATCTTGTACCGTATGTGCAAACTAAGGCTGAAGCCATGACTGCTGGTCTTGTTCGTGAGACCAGGGCTTCTTCTGCTCCTGGTAATAAGACTGAGACTTCTTCCTCTACTCTGGGTGATGCCTCCCCGGTTGATGAGTTTTACGAATCTTAAACCATTGACTCTGCCACAGCCCACCATATATATATATGTTTCGAATTAGGACGTGACCAATGATGCATGTATGGATGATCCTGCCATGTGCCGAAACTTTATTGATCATGTCCCTCCTCCTGGTTATTAGGCTTCTTTTCGTAATCAGATTGATGCGGAATTTCTTGATCAACTTAATGCTAACTCTGCTCAGCCTACTTGCATGGTTTATGAGTTGTGTCTCTGGTACGAGCACGAGATCACGGTAAGGGAGAAATTTGAGAAGAAATTTATGAAGAGTGCCGATACTATTCAGCAGAGAGATGCAAAAATTGCAGGTTTTAAATCTAGGCTTAAGAAGACGGAACGTGAGGTTGCGGAGGTTATACGACTCCGCGGAAGGGTTTCTGAGGTGGAGGCCATGGCCGCCGCCAAAGTGGAAGAGCTTGCAAGTCTTGGTGCTCAGAATGCTGATTTGTTGGGTAAAGTGTCAGGGTTAGAGTCCGTCCATGATGGGTTGAAGGAACAAGTTTTGTAGTTGGAGTCCGGGTGTGAGGATCTGCGAAATAAGGTTGAGGGCGAAGCTAAGTTAAAAGAAGAATTTACGGCTATGCAAGATGCCGAGGTCCTACGTCTTAAAGGACGTAATGCTAACTTGGACGCTCGTCTTTCATAGCTTAGTTATCAGGTGGATTCAGAACTTTACCCTCACATGCTTACTACCGTTGCCGGCCGCAGGCGGGTGATTGGCCATAGCTTGCGTTTGACCTTTATGAAATGTAACTAGTCTTTGGAGTATTATTTTGCGCTTAGCAAAGTTATTTCGTTGGCTATGGATCAGGGATTCAACAAGGCCTTAAGGCAGGGGTAGAGCATGGGAAGGCCAAGAGAGAGTTAGGAGCGCTTTTGGCCTATGAACCTAGGGTTAAGGCTAGGTATGAGGAGGCAATGGGGGAGCTGGAGAGTGTTTCACTTCTTTTTCTTGACCGAATGGAATCTTATAAGGACATTCCCCTTAACCGCATTATGGCTACTATGTATTTAGAAGGTAGCCCAGGGGGATGAGGATCCAACTCTTGAGTTCTGGCGGTTACAACCCGTTATTGAGCAAGTGAATGTTCCCATTTATTATGAACGGGGTGGTTCGCGGATTCCTATCACGGTTTGTCATGAAATCCTTCTTGATGATGCTTTGGAAGCTTCTCACGCCCGTTCCCAAAGGTATAAAAGGGACGCATCATCGAGCTTGGTTGTCGCGGAGCCTATTGTTGCTTTTGGCCCGCATACTGTCTCTTTGTCTCCCACAGTCGAGGTACAAGGGGATGCTTATTCTTTGGTCATGATTGTGACTCTACTTAACTCCATTGTTGTTTTTCATTACCCGATTTTTGATGTGAGCATTGTGAAGGATGTTGTCATAAATGATGAATTGCAGAATCAAATTTCCATGGAGGAAACCGTGCACGACGACACGTTCGATACTACTTTGTTGGATAGGTTGTAGGATCATCCCTTGTCCAGTCCGGGTAGTTCTTAAGTCCATGGTAGTTAAGCCTATTTCTATTATGGTGCTTCCTATCGTGGATTGTTTTATTGAAGCTTTTACTTAACCTTTAGTTGCGTGTCGCCGCCTGTGGCCGCACGTTTGTGGTAGAATAGGCTTAGGCTGCTGGTGTTGATGTCCCCAACTTTTTGTACTTAACCATTTTATGTACTCTTTATGTTTCGCACGTTGATGTATGTGGCCGTGCCTAATATGACAATATTTTTAAATATAATCTTATTAGAATTTGTTGTGGATACTAGGGGGTGAATAGTTTACCCATTAATTGGCATTTTAAAAACTTTGCTTATAAAACGTTTGATTCTAGTTTATGTGATATCAACCAACAATATGGACAACCAATGTATCTAACTACAAATGATTCAATCATAATATAAATAACAACTACAAGATATAAAATGAGAGATAAGAGATAAGAGATAGAATAATCAAACCACAACACCGAGAATTATAGTGGTTCGGCTACAAAGCTCTTCTTCGCCCTACTTCACTCCTCGAGTATCCTACTCGATATTTCACTATGTCAACAAGCTCCCTTTAGGCGGAGAAAACCGTTACTCATCGCTTATCCTAATTTCTAACACTAAGCTAAATGTCGAGTCCTAATCTTAGCTAGAACCAATCTACCTATTCACAAGAGTATTTTAAGGCCTAAAATACTAACCAACACATAATCAACACTTCTGGATTTATACACTATCCGGATCTACACAACTACACAAGAATGAAAATATAGAGATCAAATCTAGAAGAAGATATTAGAAGATCACTAATCTACAACACTTCGTTTCTTGACGAATACAAGTGTTCTTCTCTTACACTTGAGGGAAGGAGAAAGAAGAATAGATTGGATCACTTGAAACAAGATCACAAGTTAGTGATCAAGGATTTTAAAGAGAAGTAGAATATTTTAGAGAGAGAAAGAATACAGAAAACTATGTGCAAAGAGGTTTAAAATCTGCGAGGGAATAGTGAAACATTTATAGGCAAGAGAGAGTTACGTCTCCTGGTGGCGGTCCTAGCGGTCCCAGATATATCTGGGGGCCGTTCTACCTATTCGGGGGCTGCCCCTAGGTAGAGGCTCCTCTTTTTATCTTTTAGTGGGAAAGTGTTAATCTGGTTCGAAAACTTCTATTTTAGGAGGAAAACTAGATTTTGAATTTATATATTTAATTAAAACATTTCTTTAATTAATAAAAATATTTTGTATATTTTTATTTATAAAAAGGTTTTATTACATTTGTAAAAATGTAATGTTTAATGATTATCTTTGATCACTTATCATGTTTAATGATTTGTTTATACATACCTTAAGTGATTTACGTCGAAATAGAAATTTAAGACTAATAACGTGTAAAAGTTTATTTTTATCGTAGACACTTTTACATTTTGTCATCTTCAAAACGTAGAGAGGTCAAAAAATATAAATAACATTTTTAGATATTATTTGTATTAACAGTCTCTCCCTTTTTGATGATGACAAAATATAAACTTATTTTACATAAAAATAGAGTTTACAAGTTATTAATAAGTTTTATTTAAATTCTCCCCCTTTTTGTCGAATCAAAAAGGTTAGCTGTCATGTAGAGGAGAGAAAGAAATCGATGATGCTAATGCTCCCCCTTGATATATACTCCCCCTCGTTTGGGGCACCAAGGGATCGAGCTATGGTGACTTGCTACAAAAATGAGTTAGACGACGAGTGCAATATATATTTCTAACTTGTAGCAATATCACGACAAATATATATATAAAGACAGCCAAATATAATAGAAGTAGCCCACATAAATAAGCACTTAAATCACCCATCATACAAATAGAAATAAATAAATCCATTCATTCATAATATGAAAAGAGATTGATGCATGAAAGCATGAATTTTACAAGACTAAAGTTTAAAATGATAAATATAACTACATTAATATTCCAAAAGCTACATAAGGCCTAGGTGATTCTTGATTCATAGAGGATGGCTTAGACAAAAGGTTGAGTGAAAATTTATTTAGAAACATCAAGGATGTTTAATGATGAGGTAGAGAAGGTGAGGCAATAACGGATGTGAGAAGATATTTAATGTGAGAAAACATGAAATGCATTTCATCCCTAAGAGAAAGGATGATATTTCAGTTGTGGAAGCAACATAGGAAATGTGCTCCATGATAGTCAAGAACATTGAAGAAGATAGGGTGGGCCATGAGAGGTGGTTGAGGTGGTGGTGGTAGAGATGGTGATGGAGTTTCAAGCATTTGATCAAGAGGAGTGATAGGTGAAAGAGAAAGAGTAATATCCAAAGAAGGATAACTTTGAAGTGAAAGAGGGTTTGGATGTCTTAGAGGAGCATCCAATGGATCATCAAGAGATAGATTAGTAGGTTGAGGAGAAGGTGTGTTTCTTGAAGAAAAAGGTGAAGAATGTAGTTTTGATTTAAAGGAAGATGAGGTAGATCTAAAAGTGGAAGATGTTTCTTTGGTTGATGGTGCATTAGGTGGAGATGGAGATGAGGATTTTTCTATAGGAGAAAGGGTATGAGTTTCATCATCTTCTTGGGTTAAATCCACAAAGAGTTTTCTTATTGGAATGATAGTGAGAGGGATTGGATAATGAAGCTTGGGTGGAAGCTATGGAAGAAGAAGAAAAGTATGATGAGAAGAATGAGGAGGATGATTATTTAATCAAGATGAGGTGGATTAATTTGGTAAGGCATGGGTATAGAGAATTTGGATTTCAAAGTATGTTTAGCAAAATGCAGAAAGGTAGCCGGGGCTAAAAGAGGGTTGGTCAACTGCACAGAAACTCATGAGAAATCAGTAAAAATCTCGTGACTTATAGAGGCGGTCCTGTAAATATGGGGCGGTCCCAAATATATTTGGGGGCCGCATGCTATTTATGGGGGCCATTTTTTGGAAGATACAAGATTTTTCCAGATTTACTTGAATTTCAAACCTGTGCAGAAAAGTGATAGTCTAGAGTTGCCCTTTTGCAGCCAATTCTATTTCTTCAGGAATCATCTAAGCTAGCAAACTTCCAAATATATAAAACTAGCTAATCTAAATTCTAGTGGGGAATCAATCATAAGCATTGACAAAGAAATAATCATGCATGCATGATAGCATATATATTAAATAATAAGAAGCATAATGTATCAATTAGCATGCAAACATGTTCGGGGATGATAAAATTAAATGATCATCAAAAGGCAAACCACGTTGCCAAAACTACGTACCAAGTAGCCTATGGAATTACCGATAGATCTAAGTACCAAAGCATAATAAGTAACAAGTTTGAATACATACTAATCATAATTAAATTGTTTTTAGCAATTCTCCAAAATGCTCACTTCTTCTTTCCCTTCCACAAATTCTTGATGCCCTTCCCGATTGACCTTAGCCCACTTTGGTGCTTATCTCGCAATTAGACTTGACAGTTTAAGATTTTGGTTTGGTGAGACATGAGGGTTTACAAATTTTGTTCATCATGAGGTGGGTTTGTGAATACTTGTAGAACATCATTTGACAAGGAGTTGACGAAACGTGTGGGGGAAGGAGTGCTAGCTCAGGAAGTACCTTCATCATTCTCATCATTATCGTCATCTATGTGATGGATGATCAAAGGAAGAAGAAACAGAGGTGGAGTGAAGTCCTCTTTTCGTGCCAAAATCCTTTTGCGTCTTTCGCTTATGTTGAGCGGCGAGAGGATGCATGACACGATCATACAAGACATATCAATCACTAGACAACTCAGGATGGATTGACATGACATATTTGAATAAGCGGGTCAATAACATACAGTAAGGTAGAATCAACCAAGCTTGACGCGTGACCAACTCCATTCGTTTTGCAACGAAGAATGCAAGATTTTAGTTTGTGGAGGTTGCAATATAATAGAGCATATGACAAAGACATGCCGAGACATGATCTAGGTTACCACCAAGACAAAAGACATTTTCACGAATTATTTTGACCCAAGTCTTCTTAATTAGTTGGACTTCTCGAGTTAAAATTTGATTTTCCTCGACATTAACAATTTGACCATGACGGATACGAGTTACGGGTTCCTCCCTTACAACTTGAACATAGAGTTTTATGTCCTCAGGAGTAGGAGGGGTAGTTTGATAAGGACCACCCGAGGGAACATTATACTCCAAGTTGTCAAGTGACCACTTGTCAGAAAAAGAACATTGACCTTCAATAGGAATACTAAGGATTTGACCGAACTCCTCGAGGGTAAAAGAAAAGAACTTGTTTTGGATGATGAACTCGGCCAGCATTTGACCTTCTGAGTTATAGGAAAGTCGAAATTGACTATTATAGAACTCTATAACGAACCTAGGAACAATTTGCTTACTAATTTTGAAAAGGCAGTCAAAAACGATTATTCTAAACTTAGTTTGGAGATAGACCATGTCATCAAAGTCCTGATTCACAACCCGACCCTCATAAATGCAACAATTTTCAATAAATTCGAATTTGAATTTCAAAGGTGGAGTGTATTCATTAGAAATGGTTGGAATATATATATATAATTTTTATCATTGTGAAATCAAATTGTTAAAAGAATTTATGCCTAGTGTGTGCCTATATGCAACAAATATGGAGTTGCTGTTAACTCGACTCTAAATAAAACCTATGAGTTAACCCAAACACTCCTTTATTTACTTTTCCTCATCTAAACATGTCGAAAATATATATATATATTAACTATATATCCCGATCAATGGTCATGAGATGCATGAGTGCAAAAACGTTTTTGGAATATATTAACAATGCATTAAAATATTTTCATGAAGTTCATAACGTGAGAAATTTTTAGAAAATAAGTTGGGGTTTTGTTCATGTTGAAAATTTCACCAAGCACACTCAATTATGCAAATCTTATGTCTACGAGAGTCAGAATAGTTATACATTGTGTTATTCTAGTCTTAATTGCATAATAACACTCAAAAAAATGAAACCCCTAATTTTTGACTTTTGAGTTCAGTTGAATCCTAGACTCAGATTAAGAAAAAAAATGGTAAAATAACTTACAATTAATGATTTTTATAATGATTAGGATGATAATTGATGTTGATTGCACCTTCAATTTGTGTTTTAATGGTCGATTTTGAAGAGTGGGTGGTTTTGGGTTCGTCAGTCGCTATATGGATAAGAAGGAGGGATGTTTGTTTTTGTGTTTAAAAAAATATGGTCAGACTTTACATGTCATTTTGCTGGCGTTCCCATAAATATGGGGGCCGCTTGATTAGATCAGGGGGCCGCCTGGTTTATGGGGACCGCCTCCGGGAGAGGGGTTTTGGACTTGATTTTTGACGAATTTTACGAAAGGATTGACATTTTAATTTGCATTTCGCTAATTAAAAGTTATTAAAATACTTCGGATGAAGTAGTTAAGTTGTCACGACACAGAATGGAACATAGACTAGAATCGAGACTAGAAGAAAAGAAGAGACCGATTTACGGAATTTGTTCCATCATTCCTAAACCAAGACGAAGATAATTGAACGATTCACGCTTGAGGGGTTTAGTAAGAATGTCAACGATATTTTCTTCAAATGACACTTTTTTGATGGAGATGTTTCCTTTTTGGACATTGTCCCAAAGGAAATGGTGACGTATTTTGATGTGTTTCGTCTGCGAGTGTTGCACCAGGTTTTTGCTTAGGTCAATCGCGCCTTTATTGTCACACATGATCGGAACGTCATTGAGTCAAATGTCGTAGTCGATAAGAGCTTGTTTCATCCATAGTGCTTGTTTACATGCCTTTTCAACGCTTATGTATTCGGATTTGGTCGTGGATATAGCAAGAGCGGGTTGTTTCTTCAAAAACCACGATGTTAGACAACATCCTACGAACATACAAATACTGTTAGTGCTTTTTTCGATCCACATAATCTCCCGCATGATCAGAGTCAACATATACTACGGTCTCTATGCCGATCCCCTTAGGATACCATAATCCTAAGTGCGTAGTGCCTTTACTGTATCAGAAGATATGCTTAACCGCTTCAAGATGAAAGGTTTTGGGATCCTCTTGGAAGCGTGCATAAAGGTAGACACTAAACATGATATCAGGCCTACATGTCATTAGGTATAATAAACTACATATCATGCCTCGATACTTCATACTATCTACGGACTCACATTCTTCATATTTTGTAAGTTTCGTATCCGAGGACATGGGTGTTTTCATTGGTTTAGAATCTTCTAATCTAAATTTCTTAAGCATCTCTTTAATATATTTAGATTGATTAAAGAAGATGCCATCTTCCATTTGTTTTATTTGTAATCCAAGAAAGAAGTTTAATTCACCTATCATTGTCATTTCGAACTCATCGTGCATGATTTCTGCAAAGTCATCACACAACTCTTGACAAGTCGAACTAAATATAATGTCGTCGACATATATTTGAACAATGATGAGATTTGAATCTTTCTTCTTTGTAAAGAGTGTGTTATCTACCATTCCTATGTTATAATCATGTTTAATAAGAAAAGCTTTTAATTTATCGTACCAAGCTTTAGGAACTTGTTTAAGACCATACAAAGCTTTCTTCAATTTATAAACATGATTTGGTTTTTTGAAATCAATGAATCCTGGAGGTTGTGCCACGTATACCTCCTCATTGATAAAACCATTTAGGAATGCACTCTTTACGTCCATTTGGAATAATTTAAAATCTAAGGCATAAGCATTGGCTAATAAGATCCTAATTGATTCTAATCTAGCTATGTGAGCATAGGTTTCGTTATAATCAATTCCCTCTTGTTGATTATAACCTTGAGCTACTAACCTAGCCTTATTACGAGATATGACTCCGTTCTTGTCTAACTTATTTCTATATACCCACTTAGTTCCTATAATTGTTGTACTCTTAGGGTGTGGTACTAGCTCCCAAACATCATTTTCAATGAATTGGTTTAATTCTTCTTGCATTGCAATTATCCAACTTTCATCCTTTAAGGCTTCATTCATATTCTTAGGTTCTATAGTTGATATAAAACAAAAGAAGTTACTTTGGTTTTGGGCTTGAGACCTAAGAGTTCTTTGGTTAAGGTTTCCTATGACATTATCTAATGGATGGTTCTTAAATTCCTTAATGTTGGCAATTTTGTCAACTTCTAAAGTTTCATCCTCAATGTCATTTTTATGTTTTTCTTTTCGGTAACCTTAATTGCTTCTTCTTCATCTAAGTCATCATCCACCAAGGGTGATGTTTTAGATGGTGGAGGGGTTTCATCGAATGTCACATTGAGTGATTCTTTAATTTTCATGATGTGTTTGTTTAGAATGATATAGGCTTTTTTATTTTGGGAGTAACCTAGGAAAACACCTTTGTATGACTTTAGGTCAAACTTGGTGAGGTAGTCTTTGGTGTTTAGAATGAAACACTTACTTCCAAATACTTTGAAGTAATCAAAAGTAGCTTTCCTACCTCTCAAGTGTTCATATGGTATTTTTCCTAAGATGGCTCTAATTAGGATTCGATTGAGGATGTAGGTTTAAGTATCTACATCGTTACACCAAAACTTTTGTGGTAACGATTGTTCATTTAACATCGTTATACTTATTTCTTGTAGAGTCCTATTTTTTCTTTCTACCATGCCGTTTGATTGCGGAGTATGTGGAGCCGAGAAGTTGTGTGTAATACCATTGTCATTACAAAACTCTCCAAACTGCACTTCATTATCAAATTCCCCACCGTGGTCCGTCCTAATTAACACTATTAAACATCTTAATTAGTTTTGTATTTTCTTACTAAATATTTCAAATTGCTCGAAAGCCTCAGTTTTGGTTATAAGAAATCTTGTCCATGTATACCTAGAATAGTCATCTACTATGTTAGCCTTAAAATATGTCAACTTATATGGAATTACATTAGTTTATTATAGTCATGTCAGATAAGAATTAGAAATGTTATGTTAGTTTAGGAAACCGACACTTAGACTATAAATATTCCCTCCATACTTCCATGGAGGGGTGAGGATTCACAATGTAACATCTCATACGTGTGTGTATGTTTTTCCTTCTCTCTAAATACACACACATCTTTCCTTTTTCTCTCATTCTTAATAATATGGTTTTCTTTTGATTTAATCCTCCCCGACCACTAGATCGTTGTTTAATGGCTGAATATTTATTGGTAACAATTGGTATCAGAGCCAGGTTAGCTCTGATGCCAATTGTTAACATGATAAATTCACTAACTAAGATGATCCGGAGGTCAGGGAGGATAAAAGAAATAAGTTTCCATGTTTATTAAGAGAGAAAAGTAGAGAGGGAAAGATGTGTGTGTTTTTAGAGAGAGAAGTGAAACACACACACTTATTACACAAATGATTATCCTCACCCCTCCTTAGAAGTAAAGAGGGGATATATATAGCCTATGACACGCCTCACTATCCTAACTTGACATAACTAGCCCTTGCATATCTGACTATAAGTAAACAAATGTAATTCCGTATAAGTCTTCATATTTAAAGGCTAATAATCTTCCCCAATGTTAAGGTCGACTTTTATCTTCCCAATGTTGACATACTTGTTGGAGGTTATCTTGATTTGACTCTTGAGCTTTACCTTCTTTGGTCTTGTCTTTGTCTTTTCTTATTTGTAACGGCTTTGTTCATTCATGCTTTGTGATCTTGATCTTGAGCCTTCGTCTTTTGACTTTGAGTTCTTGAGATCTTTCATCATGCATCATCTTCTTGACTTGAATCATCTTGATTTGACTTTCTTGATCAACTTGTGCTTTTGACCAACATGCTCATACTTGTCTTGAAAGCTTCTTAACTTCTCTTCTTCATCAAGTTAACAATCTCCCCTATCTTGTTTGACTTTGAAGATGTTTGATGACATTGAGGAAATTTGTGATCATTAGAGTTGTGAAAGAGTATTATGACATGAACTTAAGCTTTCGAACTGATAACATTCTTGTTTAGCAGCAACAACCATGATGCTGAATGTTTAACCTTAAAAGCTTGAGCATGAGCATGTGGTAATGAAGCCGACTTGGATGGAACAAGACTGCAACACCGACGTTTGTACCTGCATTTGAATGTTAGTAATAAAAACAGATATGGACAAATATGGCTTTGCATTCGTTGAGATTTGGTTGCAATAACCTCCAGTTCGTAAGGATCGACCTGTGATTAGGTAGGTTCAATTTGGAAGAACCTCCTTGACAGGGTTTCTAAATTAAAGCGTAAGATCCTCTAACACATATGTATTAGATTCACCATGCTTGCATGTTCTCATTACCGGAATGTCTCAAAGTAGATGACACGATAAGAGTGAATCAGATAGTTACTATCTTTCTGATTTAAGCCGTCAATTCATTTACTGGACCAAATCGATATCCAGTTATCACAAGCTTGATTCATATAGAATCTTGGAAGTCACCTACCGCAGTGCTATTTGATGTTGACACTGGAAGGATTTCTATCGTCACTGTGAATACTAAAGAGTATCACTTTGATGTTATGGCAAGAACTCACGGATAATGCGTAGGACTCTTTATTACAACTTGTGAACTTAATGGTGTTCACCAAGTGTATTTTGACATTGTGTCCTAATGAGATTTATAATTTGATCTCTCTTGGCTCTAGACTTGATTTGTGCAATTTGGTGTTAGTAATCGAAGGCTGGAGCTGACTGCCACCTTTTTAATATCAACAATCTCGAACTGAGATGTCAATAGATATCGTGTGTTTCTCTGTAACAAATGAGACAAGTCTCTTTTAAGAGAATCTCGAATGGTTGGGAAGGGTTATGCATTGCATCACTGGGTCCATGACATATTTCTTTAATACCAACAATCATCTTTGTGATTTTGATAGATTATGTATTGACCCGGTTTGTGCCTAAATTGTGTGAATGGCTTATTTCTTTTCACCCTTTATCCATACATTTCTTGTTCATTCTTCAACCCTTTTAATGCTTACCAATACTTCATTACTAACACCTTGTTGTGATTGTTCTAGTGTTAACTTATGTCTTAGTCGACATTATTCCCGTTTCTCATTCTTCTCCAAATCATACCTAAGGACTTCTAATTCTATCTATGGAATGTCCATGGGTAGATCCCTCCAGTTCTGGTTGGATCATAGGACTTATACCTAACCTTAACCACCTTATGACTTCATCGACATCGTGAGATTAATTGGTTGTTAGTATAGAGATCGAACCATAAAACCTTTGATACAAACATTTTGAAATACCCCCCTACACATGTGCTCCGAGATTCAAAATTGTTTTGCACATAAAGGAAATAGTTGCACTTAGAGTCTTAAAGATCACATTCTTCTATATTATATTTTAATCACATTTTCTCTCCTTATTTAAAATAATAAATCTCTTAGTATTTGAAATACCAATTGATTAAAAATTATGACATGAAAAATTCCATGGGGAGAAAAATTATACCACGATATTGTATGAATTCATTTTTCTGATAGCTCCCCTTCAACACAGTATGTGGGATACCATTAATTTATAAAACTTGACATTACAAACAAAATAATATGACACCACAAATATGTTGAAGACGGAGTGAGATGCCTTAGTGAACAATGTATATTATTAATTGACATTATAATTTCTACATTTTAATTTCACGAAATGTTTTTAAATACATAAAATTGACATTATGAGATGTACCCAAAATACATTAAAGGTTTTGGTTTTTAAAAGCTCCATCTTAAAAATTGGTCCATATAAATATGACATTTTTGAGAAAATTGATACCATAATTTTGGAAAACTATATGAGGAGGGAGTGTTGAACACATAGTTTTGAAAGATACCACTTGTTATGCAAATGATTTGACATTCAAAGTTTTCTTAAAAAATTGTGTTCAACGATTTTGAAAAACCACATGATAGAAGACTTCTCTTCTATTTTTAGAGTAAGCGCACTGAAACGTAACTTCTATTACATTCGTGTTCAGGTTACAGTCTGATGTAACTGTAAGCCATTATTATGAGCTTAAAACTTTGGATGTTTTGAATACGAGCTCGAGACCTGAGAAATTTGACTTTCTCATTGATAGCATAAGTTATCTTCAGGGATACACTTTCCTTACATTGAGGTCCGAGTTATGTCAAAATGCACATAAGTCATTAAGAAAAATTAGAAATGACATATTTTGAAACGTTTGAACTCTTGCTCGAACTTCATTTACACACCAGTGTCAATGTTGATTGACATTTCTAGGTACGTAAATGTTATCGATTCCAAGAGACATGTCGAGAAGATTTGTTTTGGTATTTTGAAAATTTCTAATTTTCTAATTAGTTTTTCTAGATTTTTTATTTTTGTATTTTCTTTTTCTTGGTTTTAGATTTTTGTATTTTGTTTTTCAAAAATATTTATAAATCAAAATAAGAGAAAAATAAAAAAATAAAAATATTTACATGTCGATGTTTGATAGATATCAAGCAGATTCGTTTGCCAGAACCTCCTGTTCATCTGGAGTCAAACATCTCATACCGAGTCGTCTGACGAGATACTTAAACCTATCTTCGGGTAAAGCTTTAGTAAACAGGCCAGCTAACTGGTATTCAGTTTCGACAAAGAATAATTCAACTATACCCTTTTCAACATGTTCCTTTATGAAGTGATATCTGACATCAATATGCTTGGTACAAGAGTGCTGGACTGGATTGCATGAGATGGCTATGACTGCCTTTGAATCACAATACATGGGTATTATATCAAAGTGAAAACCATAATCTGTGAGCTGAGTTTGCATCCATAGAACTTGAGCACAACATGCAGATAGATACACATACTCGGATTCTGCTGAAGACATTAAAGTGCAGTCCTGCTTCTTTGACGACCAGCTGACTAGTTTATCATCGCCTAGAAATTGTATGCCACCAGATGTGCTTTTACGTGAATCGAGTCAGCCCGCGTGATCCAAATCTGAAAAAGTAGTTAGTTCAAAATTGGTGTCCTTCGGATACCATAGACCCATGTTAATGGTTTTCTTAAGGTACCAAAAGATCTATTTAACCTCCTTGAGGTGCTTCTCAGTTGGTCTCGCTTGATAACGAGCACAATAACATGTTGCATGTACAATATCTGGTCTACTTACTGTTAAGTACATGAGTGCTCTGACCATGCTACGATATTTCGTTTGGTCAACAAGAGTTCCACTCAAATCAACATCTAGGGGTTTAGTAGCCATTGGAGTACCAATGCTATCACATGAGGTCATACCATGTTTTTTAAGTAACTCTTGAGCATGCTTAGCTTGATTAATAAAAATACCACGTGGGGATAGGTGGATCTGAATTCCTAAAAAAAAATTCAGCTCCCCCATCGTAGACATTTCAAACTTGATGTGCATTAATTTTTCAAACTTTTTTGAAAGTTCTAGGTTCGCGGAACCAAAAATTATGTCATCAACGTAAATTTGCACTAGTAATATGTCATCCCTGTGTTTAGTAATGAACAGAGTTGGATCAATAAGACCTTTTGAAAAACCTTTGGATACCAGGAAGTTGTAGAGTTCATCATACCACGCTTTTGGAGCTTGCTTGAGTCCATACAATGCCTTCTTGAGACGGTAGACTTTTTCAGGATGATGTGGGTCTACGAATCCATCTAACTGGTTGACGTACACTTCTTCCTTTATAGGTCCATTCAGAAATGTTGTTTTGACGTCCATCTGGTATATTGGGAATGATTTGTGTGCAGCATACGCAATGAATAACCGGACAACTTCTAACTGAGCAACTAGAGCAAATGACTCTTCGAAATTAATGCCTTTCTGCTGAATGTATCCCTTAGCTACAAAACGAGCTTTGTTGCGGATTACAATATTCTCTTCATCACATTTGTTTTTCAGAGCCACTTCATGTTAATGACATATTTGCAGAGTGGTCTGTCAACTAATTCCCACACATCTAATCGATAAAATTGGTGAAGTTCTTCCTGCATCACTTCAATCCATGCAGAATCAGTCATGGCTTCTTTGATGTTCTTCGGTTCGGTTCGACTCACGGTGAGTGCGAACATACACATCTCGCCATCAGTTTCTAACTTACGTCTTGTTCTAATTGAATAAGAAGGATTTCCAATGACTCGTTCTAACGGATGATCTTTTGTCCAATGATGTTCAGAAGGGTGTCGTTGATAGAATGTATGCATGTTTGACGAGTCAGCATATCGAGAAGATGTCTCCCCTTGTTCATGTACCGGTGTACTGAAGATGTTGATAAATTCGTCTTCTTCAACTTGTGCATTTTCTTTTAGAATTTTTGCTTGATTAATGTTCTCAGTAGCAGTGACAGTTGGTGATTGAGTTGGTGCTTGACTTGTAGTTTTAGGTGTTTTTTGAATGTTCAATGGAGGTGTATCTACAACAACGGTTGTTGAAGTAGATGTAGTTATGTTTTGTTGTTAACGTTGATCAGGTGCATCAGCAGCATGTATAGCGGAAGACTTTGACACAACTAGAGTAGTTCCATGAAGTAATTCATCGAACATCGAACTAAATAGCAAATTCAGCTCATTTGACGTTGTTACTATCTCAGCTGCATGAGGAACATTTTCTTGACTTTAGGGGCTGGGACTTAAACTGTCTTGTTTAAATGCTGTTGTTGGACATTGTGGAATGGGGCCAGAACTGATGTGATCTGACGCCATTAAATGCAATTCGTCAAAGTTAACATGAATGGCTTCAACTATCACTCTTGCTCTCTTGTTATACACACTATAAGCTCTTGACTGAGTAGAATACCCTACAAAAATACATGCATCACCTTTTTCTTTTATCTTGTCAAGATTCTCACCATCTCTGATGATATAACATAAAGAGCCAAAAATGTAAAAGAATTTTACAGACGGTTTTCGGCTATTGATGATGTGATAAGGTGTTTTCTCATGTCAAGGAATTACGAGTGAACGGTTTTGAGTAAAACACGTTGTTGCAATTGCTTCAGCCTAAACGAACAAAGGAACTTTAGCGACGTTTAGCATTGTTCGAGTAGCCTCAACAAGAGTACGGTTTTGTCTTTCGACTACGCCATTTTGTTCAGATATTCGAGCAGCTGATGTTTGGTGTTCAATACATTCTTGAGCAAAGTATGCATGAAGAGTTTTATTCAAAAATTTCGTTCCTTTGTCAGTTCGAAATGTTCTAACTTGAGCATGAAGTCCTCTTTGAACAAGTTTGAGGAAATCGATGAGAACTTCAGGCGTTTCGTCTTTGGATCTCAAGAAGTGAGTCCAAGTATATCTTGAATAGTTATTGATGTCGTACCCCCCTCTCCGGCTCAAAGGTCTCCCATTCGAGCTCGAATGGGATCTTCTCCCTAATTACACTATAATATCTTCGAATAGTTTCGAGTGGCGTAAAATCATCTTTGGGATGATTACCAGTATGGGAATCCACCACGCGAAGTCCTACACCCTTCGCTGGAGGTCGTCGACAAAACTAGGGCAAAGGTCTAGCTAAATCAAAACCCACATTCTCCTTCTCTGCTAAGGCTTTCCCGCCAATGTAGAGATCGTGGTACACAGTTCCTGCAATCACCCCTTAAATCATGGGACACCCCCACGTTCACCGGTTTTTGTGCTAGGCCTTGTCCATCCTATTTTCACACCTATAAATAGATGGTCAGGTCTCCAGGTATAACCAACACTTTTTCATACACACTCATTTTACCTTACTTTACTCTACAAAGCACATACTTACTCTCACGCCAGAGGTGATTCGCAAGGACACCCCCTGCGCTTCACTTAACGAAGTGTTTCCATTTGTGTTGACACAGGTTATCCAAGACTTGGCAACCCAGCAACCATCGCAAGAACTCTTAGATCTTTTTGAAGCCTGATCGTGCCCGTATTTGCACAATCAGTGGCGCCATCCGTGGGATCCATAACAATTAGTCCCGTTCCAACCAAGTCAAATAACCTTAAAACCACTCTACCTACTTTTTCAGCATGACAAACGGAAGAGAAACGACTCAACCATAGGGTTTCTCGACACCACCTCAAATACCAAATAACACCACCAATGAAAGACCACTTGTGATTACTACCGTGTTTGCCGCCATTACTCCTAAAAACACGCCATTCGCATATTGTGCTTCCACTTCGACTAATCCTAATCCTATGATTAGCCCTGCCTTTGTGGAGGAAAATTATGAGGTCCTTGAATCTCTTCTAAGAAAACAACGAAGATAAATACGTAATGAAGACCTCCGAACTGAACTTGAATACTTCAGTGAGGACTACGATGAAGAACGAGAGATGGAACCAAGACCTGAGCCCAACAGGGAAGCTACTCCAACCCATTGGCCAAGGTCTCCTATGGTCCGTAGGCAGCGAGAAAAAGTTGTGGGATTCAAGGAAACACCAGACATGGAAAGAAGCAGGAGAGGAAGAAATGCCGAAGGTATTAGGCCCACGAAGATCGAAGCTAAAGACAAGAGAGTAAATCTTCCCCCACTCTTGGCTGCTCACTTGGGAAGGAACGAAAGCGGCCAACCTCTACGATCCTCTTTGATCTTCATACAGGGAGGCCATCAGCCTTCGACTAACATGGGGGGAAGTCTCCCTCCTAACGGTACGCTTCTCTCACTCCATGCCTAATCTTTCATACCTAGTAGTTTACATACGCCTACTGGACTTGTGCCTATTCATGTTAACCCCTACTCTCAACCATCTGTGGGCCTTATTAATGGGCAAACTCCGAGTTTCCCTTTCCAGAACCAGATTGGTAATCCCCCTGCTAGGGGAATCCCCACCTATCATCCACAAGGGGGGTATATACCACAGACTTTCACCAACAATGGTGTACCTTAATACAATGGGTCTACGTATCCCGCAGTTACCCCTTCGAGTAACTACCCATTTTATACGCAACCCATGCATGCTCCACCAAATATGCCTATGTACCCAAATCCTACAGGCTCCTTCGCGGATTTCACATGTTTTGTAACCCCCTTTGTTCGCTGGATCAAGGACTATCCTCTTTTAGATGGACTAAAAATGCCCTCCCATATTGTTTCTTATAATGGAAAAGGGGACCCAGATAATTTCTTGCACCTTTTCAAAGGGACCATCCGCATGCAAAAATGGTTAATGCCTGTAGCTTGCCACATGTTCACATACACCCTCAAAGATTCCGCCCGCATATGGTGGAACAATCAGAAAATAGGTAGCATTCTCAACTATGAGGATCTGAAGGCTAAGTTCCGGTCACACTTCAGCTAGCAAAAGAAGTTTACAAAGACACACTTGGCGGTTCACAATATCAAATAAAGAGAAGGCAAAAGCACCAGGGCTTTCATTACCAGATACACTCATGATACTTTACAAATTTTAGGTCTACACGAAGAGCAGCGTATCTTTGGTTTTGTTCATGGTTTAAGGACGAGAAACTTAGTCGAGCATCTCTCTACAGATCTTCAGTCCACCTACAAGGGATTGATGGAAAAAACCTACACCTGGATCGAAGCAAGAGAAGTGGCGACCAATGGAACTTGTTGATAAAATATAATGCCTAAAAACATTACTAATATTTTTCACATCTTTACGTTTTGATAATCATAAAATATAAAGACGTTCAATGTAAAATCAAACGTAAACAAGTAATTAGTAGTAAATTTTTATTTCAAAATTTATATCACTTCAAGGTATGAATAAATAAATGCTTAATGCGTTTTATGATCAAAGGAAATTTTTATTCAACCTCACACTTTTATAAAATATTGTAAACATTTATATAAACATTTCAAAACATTTTCTACAATTAAAAGAAATGTTTTATTCAAAATAAACATTTTGAAATTCAAATTTCGGACCTAAAATGGCTAGAAAAGTTCAAGAAAATCCCCCCTACACAAAAGACAAACTGGGGAGCCCCTAGTTTATGGCGGCCCCCTTAAATACACGGGCGGCCCCCTTAATTTTAAGGGTACCTCCCACCTATTTAAGGGGACCGCCCATAGACTGACGCTCCTCCAGTTTGTTCTATAAATACTAGACTATTCCGCACTATTTTCTTACCTTTTGCACTCATTCTTTCTGCTCAAAACAACCCACATATCCTCTCTAAAATCCTTTGATCATTTAATCATAAAGCTTTGTTTCTAAGTGATCCAAGCTTAATTCCTCAAGTGCAAGAGAAGAATACTTCCATCATCAAGTGAAGAAGTATTACACCTTAGTGTGTATTGCAACCTTGTTGCATTCATATCACATATTTGTAAATCAGTTGTATATCTTGTATTTGTATGTAGTAGCTAGATCTTTGCGATCTTTGTAAGTATAGTTAGATCGTGGTGATCTTACCAAGTAGTGTTAGATAGTTGTGATATAAGTAGTGTGGTGAAGTGAAGTCTTGAAGTTGTGAAGAAGTCTTGAAGTTGTGAAGAAGTCGTGAAGTTGTGAAGTCGTGAACAAGTAGTGAAGTCGTGTTGTGATAGATTGGTTCTAGCTAAGATTAGAACTCGACATTTAGCTTTGTGTCGTAAATCGGTGTAAGCAACGTTGTGTACGGTTTTCTCCGCCATAAGGGAGCTTGTTGACATAGTGAAGAAAACTCTCGAGTTAGGTGCTCGGGGAGTGAAGTAGGGCGAAGAGGTGCTTCGTTATCGAACCACTATAAATCCTCGCGTTGTGGTTTGATTGTTCTTACTCTTATCTCTTGTCTTGCATTATTTTCTCATACTATCTTATTAATTGTTTAGATAAGTATATTGTTTATATTGTGCAAGTGTTGAATTCACATAAAGTCGAATCTAGAATTTTTACAAACACTTTAAACCCTTAAATTAAAAAGCAATAAACTATTCAACCCCTCTTCTAGTTTTCCACAAAAAAGAATCTTCTCTCAACCCCGTAGACCTTTGTTAGATCTTGATCGAACCTTCCCAACCTATTATCCTAGAGAACAATAACAAACCCCGAGTCTTGCCTATACTACACTACAACGATTAGGTGCACTGCCCAGGGAGTTATAAAACTTCTTGTTGAAGTCTAATGACAACCACATCAAGTTTTTGGCGCCGCTGCATGGGGGAATAGTTAAGTTTTGACCATTGTTTAGCTTAGTTCTACTCGCTAGAATCCTTTCAAGTGAGAATTTTATTTTCGTTATATTAGCTTTCTTGTAGTCTATCTTTTCTTTGTGTTATTTTTTGGTAAATTATTTTTGTTGACCTTAATGGGAGACGAAAATCCTATCCGTACTCTTGGAGATTACTCCAGACCTAGCCACGAGGGCTATAGGAACACCATTAAGCTCCCCGAAGGAAACAATGTGGTGCCTCTTTGATCCGACACCATCCGGTTGGTGCAAAACGGATGCTCATTCCATGGACTTCGATCTGAGGATCCAAACCAACATCTCAAGGATTTCTTAAAACTTGTGGATTCACTTGACCTTGATGTTGCAAATTAGGAAAGAACGCGCCTGTGTTTATTTCAATTTTCCTTCGCGATCAAGCTAGCAATTGGCTTGAACGTCTTCCAGCAGGATCCATTTCCACATGGGAGGATCTTACTACTCATTTCCTTGCTCAATTCTTTCCATCGGGAATGACTGTAAAACTCTGCAATGACATCCTTATGTTCCAACAACATCAAGGAGAGTCTCTTTCTGAAGCATGGACTCGTTTCAAGGACTTACTCCAAAAAGTCCCTCATCATGACATCGATCTTTGGCTCCAAGTCCAAATATTTTATGACCATGTCAATCCCGCCACAAGACGAACCATTGACCAATCGGCTGGTGGTAAGCTTCGTGACAAAAACGCCAAAGAATCGTGGGCATTATTAGAGGACCTCGCCCTCTATGACAACGAAAGTTGGAACGACCCAAGGGATTTTGCTAAGCTGGTCAAGGCAATCTCTCTGCCTCAAGATGTCCCGAGTACATCCGACCGTCGTCTCATCAAGCTCGAAAATCAAGTCCAACCCTTGATGGAAGCTCATCTTGTTCCTAAGCAACCTATTCAATTGAACAAAATCACTTCTTCGTGCGAGATCTGTAGTGGTCCCCACGACACTCGGTACCGCATGGAAAATCCCGAGTAAGCTTTTGTCGATTATGCATCCTCGCGTATTGACGAAGTGGGAGGTAAGTGGTACACTTTCAAACCCGAGCAAAACAATCTTAGTGACACCTATAATCCGTCATGGAAAAGCCACCCAAACCTTAGGTGGAGACAACCCCAAAATTCTCAAAATAATTTTTCAAACCCACCTAACGGTTTTAGCCAAACGGTTCATTCTCGAACCGTTCCTTCAACAACAATCCTCAAAGTTTTAACAATCAATCAAATCTTAAAAGATTGGTGTCCAACTTCATGGCATCTCAAGACGCTAGATTTGTCCAAGTTTGAAGCCGATTTCAAACAACAACAAAGCAAGATGACCAACAAAATTGACACAGTCGTGAAGGCCATCAGCGATCGAATAGCGAGAGCGCTTCCTAGCGACACGGTTAAGAACCCAAAACTGAATGTTAACCCTACCTCTTTAGTTTTGTCTGCTCATTCTCACCCAACAGTATATCCCCACTGCTCAACCCAAATCCACGGTTCAATCAACACTATCACGATATGTCCCAAATGGCTTTGCGAATCTCAAACCGGCAAGCCAGGAGGAGAAGAGCAAGATGAGAAGGACAACCCATAAAACATCAATACCAACCCTTCCTCACCACCTAATCCATCAGTTTCATTCATCACCAAAAAAGTCCATAAACTCAATTCATTCTTTGAATCGCTCGGCTTGGTCCCCCATATAACAACCCGCAATTTTTATCTATGTAAATATCCATCTATTAAATTAGATGCATTGTAATATCCATCTATTAAACTAGATGCACTTTATATACCACCTTTTTACAGGGAATTTTTTTGCTTTGTCTCATTATGCAACGTAACTTGCATCTCTAAAGTAAACGAGCTTACGCAACCTCTACCAATGCCATCTATATCTATGTTTATATCATATAAATATCCTAATATGTCAAGTCTATATCTTAATATCATTTTTACCAAGTACATTATCTATTTAACGTACTTTTCAAAATGTTATATCAAAACAAGCATTAAACGTTAACGTTTACATCTAAACCCTAATTATATGCAATGTATACATATCAAATGAATGTGCAAGCCTCTAAAGCATGGGTACAAGTGTATAATTTACCACATTTGAATATCTTTTCCCTCATAAATCAAGTCACAACTTTCTAAAGCACAATGCACAAGCTAATCATGCCTAAAACCTAATTAGGTCATTTAAGCTCCTAAATCATGTTTAAATTTTATCACCACTTTAGCACAAGGTATAATCACTTAATGCGTGACTTCTAAACCCTAAACCTAATCCCTAAATCATTCTAATATCTAATCTAAAACCCTAAACCCCAAATGAAACCCTAAAACCCTAATTTTACTTTAAACCTAAAACTAAATCCTAAAACTAAACCCTAATCCTTAATCCTAACCCTAATCTTAACACTAAACCTTAATCTTAAACCCTAATCTATCCCTAATCCTAACCCTAATCTATGTTTTAAAACCCTAAACCCTAAGCCGAACCAAAACCAAACTCGTGACCCATTTTCACTCATTTTGACAAATTTTTAAACCAAGCAAGCTACCTAACACCACCATGACTTCACCACCATGACTTCACCACCATGACTTCACCACCATGTCACCAAGTAGCTTATAAGCACCTCTATCACAGCCCTTGGCCACCAAGAAAGCCTTGTCACCTCCTTGTCCCTTTTCTTTGTTGCTGCTAAACAACATACCCCCACCCCTCTTAGCTATAATTCTAGCCCACCATACTCATCACCTAGCCTTCCTAAGTTATCACCTTACACCCTTGGTCCTTACTCCAAGCATAAACCTTGGCCACCAAGGTATTCACATGCTATAAATAGGCCAAGACCCTTATTCACTTCAATCACACCTCAAACACTTATCTCACTCTCAAATGGAGTTATAACTCAGCGAAGGAAGGTCAAGTGAAGTCCCTAAGCTCATAATAGAAGCCAAGAATCAAGAAAAAGGAGCCCTTGAAGTCGTTACTAGGCGTACGAACCCGAAAACCCCATTTCGACCCATTTTTGCTCAAGTAAGCTTAAAATCTTGTTCAATAAACTTATAATATGTATTATAATATTCATAATACTATTAAGATCATATATAAACTCTTGTTTGAAGCCTTGAATCCTCAAACCCATGTGTTTTTTATTAAAACCCTAAAAATGACCCGTTATGATTTTCTAGCCAACGAATCCTTTTTCTAAACTTTTGTTATGTTAGAACATGTTATTTTAGCTTATTCTAATAAGCTATAACCTGCAATTATCATTTCGAATCCTAAAATAAGCTTGCATGGCTTGTTGGACTTGTTTTGCCAAAAGTATTAAATGCTAGGGGTTATATTGTAACTTTCTGAAATTTATAAACATAAAGGGGCTGAAAAATTCATTTGCCCTAACGTTATAACTATAAGGACCGTGTTTACCTAAGTTCTAAAGTTTAAAGGTTAATTATATATACTTTATACATAAAGGACTAAACTTGTAAAGCTTTATAAACCAACGGGTATACTATCTGCCATTTTTTGCAAACTTGAAAATATAAAATATAATATTTTTATATAAATTATAAAAATATATTAATATTATAAAACCCGATTTTATTAAAACCCGACACATTAATCGTTATTAATCATCGATCGGCGCATTATAAAACAATTACGTTATATATTTAACGTAATTTATCATCGACTAACTTTTGAAGAAACTTAAAATCTTATCGTATCACGTTACTAGGGAGATTCATATAAGGAGTTTCATTTGGGTATACTTTTTGACGAGTTTGCTAGATTTACGATTTAAAGTGTCCTGGCTCCTCAAACGTTTACTACATGACCTCTGATTTATGATGGCCGGAACAGTGATACAATATTTCCATAAACTAATAAATCAAAGTAATACATTAAACTTTATGAAGTTTTGAAACATAAACCATAACACTAAGACTTGACATATTACCCTAGGTTGCGTGACAAAACCGTTACTTTCACTTTATATACTTTTTCCATCAATCAGATTTCCCCTGTTAAGGTGAGTTCATAGCCTCGCATTTTAAATCTTCTAATGTTTACATAAACCCGCGAGGGGGATACATGCTATAAACCATGAATACGAGTATTTTTCCAAATGTATGCTATCTTGATATATTATTGCCTAAGTCCTTACTTTTGCTATTAAGACCCCACTATTATAAACCGTTAATTACTTTTCGGAGTAAGCGTGAATGCTGTGAATAGATCTATTTGGGATTGAGCTTCCCCGTTGGTGTACCTATACTTTCTGGTAACTAAACGCACTTCATTTGAAACACTATGCGGGTGTTTGCCAAAGGCACCCATTGGGGCAACTTATTGTGATTATTGATTATCTCAAGGTCTCGGTGCATGAGCTTAGGACAATAATATTGTTTTCTATAATAATTGTACTCATTGCAATTATTACACTTATGGGTGTATAACAACGTAACCCACTATTGAACTTGTATTCAAACTGTTTACTATAAACCTATGAATATCAACCATTGTGTTGACCTTTTTAGCATGTTTATCTCAGGTAACTGAGCACCTTATGGCATGAAGTGGCACGGACTTGAAGATGGCTAAACTATTATCATTCAAACTTTATGTTTTCATGTAGATTTTTGAGACCTCTGTTTGTAAAAACTCTGATGAAATAATGAATGATAACTTATCTTTTAAAAAAATGTCTATTTTGAGTCGTTTTCTATGATTATGACTATTGTACTATGAAATAACACCCCAGATTAGCTTCCACTGCATATGTCAAAAATGGGAGTGTTATACCCTAATCATCCGACACAAAATTTGTGTGACGTAATGTTTATTGAGATAATTAAGATGAATGATGATTCCCACAAGGAGTAACCCAAAAGTGAAAACGCAGGAGTAGAAGAATCATAGGTGGAGTATTTTGACATATTCCTGACCAGGAGTGAGCTTGCGTATCATAAGTATCTAATGTGTGGTCCAATCCCTTTAATATTTCTGAGAAACCCCATCATCATAGAAGTATGTCCGTCAAACCTTAAAATACCATGCAACATTATACATGTGCATATTGAGAAAGCCTACATAGATCTTAACTCGCCCCTGAATACATGACCCGAATGATGTATATTTGGATCATGAAAAGAAAACTTGACCCTAGGGAAAACACAAATAGAGGAGTGAATAATTTCACGTGTAGGATTAAGGGAAAGCACGTCTTTGTAGGAAACTTTACTTATGTCATAGACTTCATGATTGTTGAAGATATTAGTTTAATCATAGACCTTAGGCTGTCACAAGTAGTACTAGGGAAGCCCTTTGTTGAAATATCTAACATGACTCACGACCCACCCGAAGTTGTAGTAAGGTTCACAAAAGGGACCATTGAAATTGCCTATAAGATGCCCTATAAGATAGAACAATACAACTCGCTATCAGACCTAGAAAGAGAGCACATTAAGTCAGTCTACCTCAGGAACAAGGAGGACAAAAGAAGAGGGGTAAAGTACATGATGAGCAAAATATTAGGGTTTTACAAATAATGTTTAAAGCTTGGACCCGAATATGCGACTAAAATTCCTGATGAAGGAGAAGTCACATAAGGACGTGTAACTTCGAGTCTAGCTACAAGACTCGTAAATAAAGAAAAGCGCTTTTTAAAAGGCAACCCAATATTTTATTTTCCCGCATTTAGGAATGTCGTGTGTTTTAATTATTTATCGTTTATTCTTTTATGTTTGAATTATTTTGTAATCATGCTTTGTTTTCTTTGTAACTTCGTCTTATTTATAATCAGAGGTATTTTGCATAAAATAAGTGTAGGGGAAAATATCCGGTTTATAAGAACCAATTCAAACATTTAAAATAAATTATTTAAATTAATTCGCGTTAGTTTCGAGTCATATGATTGTAATGATTAATCCCAGGTTTTATGCAGTATTTTACACAGGATTTAACTAATAAAATTGCGTGCCATAAATTTTTCAAGAAAAACAAAGAATAAATCTTCACAGTGGGTGGAGACGACGTCAGGTTTAATCTTGACGGCGTCGCTCCACCAGACACGTGAAGATTCAAAAATTTTCAATTATTTTTGAAAAATAAAATGTGCAATATTTAAAATTTGTAATTATCTTATAAACTTTTAGAAACCTATGATTATATCATCACTCTCATCCTATCTTTACTGCTTTTATACAGTCAATCGTAAAGTTTCATTGTATATATCATATCCCGCTGATATTACGCCAGGTGTAGTTGTCTTTGTCTTTGATTTACAACAGGATATATGATTTGTCTGAGAAGAACTTGGAAGTTCTTTAGAAACGTTTCATTAGACGAATTCTTGGTAGGATGATTTAACCTTTATCGCTTGTTCTTCCCCCCCCCATTTCTCCATTTAATGAGCATGAGACCTGGGAGTACTATTTCTTTACTTTTTATATTGTCCCTTTATTATTTCGTTTTATGGTACTTCGATAGAACATGTAGGAGGACAAAAAGTTCAACATAGTGTAGGGGGGAAATAAGACCTTAGAAACTATTTCTTCAATTTATTCATTTGCTTGTCCTTAAAATGATAAGGAATATATCAAAACTAGCAAAAAACGGGTTAAATTTTAAAAAACCAAAATTAAAAAAAATTATAACAGATTACCGACGAAAAGTTTGAGGGGTCGAAAAAAAAGGGGAAAAAAAACAAATAAAAAACACCACACGCTCCGTTATAAATATATAAAACCTGTAAATTGGATCGATGTATAAAAACCAACCAAAGGGGTAGCCCCCCACCCATAGAGGTGATGGAGATATTGCCCAACTACCAAGCAACCACAATTGGATAAAATTTTATATGCAAAGCACAAACCACCCACCCATTCCACCCCAAAAATGTGAGGTTCGCCTTTAGATCTATAGGAATTCGGGTATCCATCGTTGATAAACAAGATAATTTTACCTTTAACGTGTTCGAGTTAAGGTTCGAATGCAGTCATATGTGTCTATTCCGTCACTACGGATGTGTCTGTATGGTCTTTTTTGCCTTTTCTAGAGCATTGGTATCGGTTTAAAATTATATGAGTGTAGCGGTAGTGTATTAAATTCTAGAACTTGCTTTTGTGATGCATCACGAGACCGCATAGTGAGAACTAGGATTTTCTAGGTAAGAGGCACTAGGATTAACCCATGTTTAAAACCTGTAATTATTATGATGGTCAACTCGATCATATAACTATCCCACACCCTTGCCATGCACTCATTTTTAGTGCAGGATACCCCTAGTACACCCCTTCGAGCCTATCCTTTTTTACGGTTCTTGTAATTTTCTGGTTATGCCTGACTATTAATGAAGAACATTGTCACCCTTGAACCAATTGTTACACCCAAATCTTCTTAGCCTACCTTGTACGTACTCGCCTTTAGTATATTATTATTTTAACCCAAGTTAATTATCTCAGTACACGGTTGCTAAGTCCTTATCCTTGTAAATATAGTTTTGGGACGATTGGGATTCATGGTAGTATTCATCTTATGAAGAATTGGGGAAGAAGTAATTTATTACCCCCAATAGAGCTCAATAAGCTCAATGTTATGTTGATCCACCTCAAATCGGGTCATTAGTTAGATTGTGTTAGCCTCAAAATAATGAGTCGAACAATGGAAGTTCGTTCATTAATTATATTATGTCTCGGTCACTAAATTAATATACGTTGTAATAGGCTACATGGGTAAACGGGCTCTTAAATGTAATCTAACCGGTCACGTGTATCGGGCGAAAGCCCAAGTAATCCCGAGCCCGGCCCGTAGAAATACCAAGGCATGAAAGCCTCTTGGTATTAAGTATAAATACCCCTCTCCAAGTATGGAGAGGGTGTTGATTCTTGTTGATTCTTGTTGATTCTTGTTGACTCTTGTTAATTCTCATTTTGTAATTTTGCAAGTAATCATCCAACTCTTATTTTTCTCTCTACATTTCTCTCTCTAACTTCTTTCTAAATTTCTTCCATTTTATCTCATCTTAATTTTCTTGTTTCAATAATGAAGTGAAAGTGATTATTTGGTTCCAACATTTGGTATCAGAGCTTGTGCGGAAGTCTTTGTCTTTAATTCTTGAGCTTTCATGATTTTTAAATCTTGATGCTTGTGGAATGTCTTTGTAGTTTGAGCATGAGCATGTGGTAATGAATCCGACTTCAGCTGGAATGAGGCATCACCATCTCCATCTTTATGTATCCTGAAATAAAACAGTTAGCAATAAAGCGGGTGGACGAATATGGCTTTGTCATTCGTCCGGATTTGGTTAGATTAACCTCCGGTTCCGTAGGACCATTTTACAGTATAAATACTGTACCTGTGATCAGGTAGATTCAAAGAATCTCCTTGACAGGGTTTCCAGCTCAAAGCGTAGGATCTTCTAACACAGATGTATTAGATTTACCATGCTTGCTTGTTCTCATTACCGGAACGTCTCAAAGCAGACAACACGGTAAGAGTGAATCAGATAGTTACTATCTTTCTGATTATGTCGTCAATTCATTTACTGGACCTTTATCGATATCCAGTTGACACAAGCTTGATTCATATAGAATCTCGCAAGTCACCTACCGCAGTGCTGTTTGATGATGACACTGGAAGGATTTCCATTCGTCATTGTGAATACTAAAGAGTATCACTCTGAATGTTCTGGCAGAATCACAAGGATAATGCGTAGGACTCTTGTTAACAGCTTGTGAACTTAATGATGTTCAACAAGTGTTTGTCATGGAATGTGTCCTAATGAGATTTATTTGATGATCTCTTGGCTCTAGACTCGATTAGTGCACACTATGCGGGTGTTTGCAAAGGCACCCGTTGGGGCAACTTATTGTGATTATTGATTATCTCAAGGTCTCGGTGCATGAGCTCAGGACAATAATATTGTTTTCTATAATAATTGTACTCATTGCAATTATTACACTTATGGGTGTATAACAACGTAACCCACTATTGAACTTGTATTCAAACTGTTTACTATAAACCTATGAATATCAACCATTGTGTTGACCTTTTTAGCATGTTTATCTCAGGTAACTGAGCACCTTATGGCATGAAGTGCAACGGACTTGAAGATGCTAAACTCTTAACATTCAACCTTTATTTTTCATGTAGATGCTTTTATAGACACCAATCACTCGACGTTCTTCTCTGTGCTACACAGCACAAACACTTCTCTCAGCGACTTGAAACGGATTACCTGTCTATGACCTGACAAAACCATTACATCCTTTAGAACAACGCAAACTATCGATTGCGCGAATTTTGAGTCGTTTTCTATGATTATGACTATTGTACTATGAAATAACACCCCAGATTAGCTTCCACTGCATATGTCAAAAATGGGAGTGTTATACCCTAATCATCCGACACAAAATTTGTGTGACGTAATGTTTATTGAGATAATTAAGATGAATGATGATAGCGCGCACTCCAGCTTCAACAAGAATACTAAACACGCACCCACAACACAAAACGTAGACGGCGACTGCCGAAAGTGAACACGGGAGGACAGCATTCCAAGACACTCCCGCAAACTACGACATGCTTATCGAGGGCCACTCGCCTCGTGTCTGCGCGATAGGAGGTACGCGCAAGGACGAATATGCCACAGCTTCGTATCATAAAGTATATCTAACTCGTGTGGTCGCAATCCCTTTATATTTCCTGCTAAACACCGACGTACAACACCCCATCCCAATGACTGATCTAGTTAGCGATGAGAATGACCTGTCGACCGAAATAACGCCTATTCTACTACAAACACCCACTAGTATCGGCAACAATACACAACACGACATATGTGACGCTATACGTCAACCGTAGCGCATACGCGCCCTCACATGGAGTGACTATCTTAAGACGCGCATTCAATATCCAACCCTCCTCTGAGGACATACACAAAAAGACCCAAATGTTGGTATATCTGGAGTAACACGACAGAAGAAATCTCCTAACTCCGAGTAGGGCATCCTCACTATGTTCAGGGGAGCAACAAACACACTCTTCTCACAGGATGAATACAGGAGCGATGAAGTGCAAAATACTCTATGTCACTATCGAATCAGCGAGTTAAGGTGACTGACATGTGGCGAAAGACTCTGATCTAGTTGTTCACTCATTATCAGGACAGTGTTATATAGTTGTATTTTCGATCAATGCACTAAGCACGTTATGCGTATGAGTCACTCTACATGTATATGAGGAGGTCAAGCACGTCATTGGAGCGCATATAGGTGTCATGTAACAGTCAGAAGAGGCACAGCGCATCATGCGTAAGAAGCACACACTTGTTACGATGCTCAAGAATACATATAAAAGAGCAATCAACAGAGTCCAGTAAAATACGTTTCAAGATTTGATGTGTCATGCTACAGGATGTCCTTACTAGGAGAATGAGATAGTACCTGGTCTTATACTGAACATCTGTGGTGACGGCACAATAGTGGTGATTGAGCATACGCGAGTGTACGGTATTAAGATCAAGATGACACGAATAGCTAGTAGATGAGGAGCCGGGGATACACGCATTGGTATCGTCTATCGTGATTGACACTCAAGTATGGAACACGTGTGTGATATTCTAGGATATCGTGGGTATAAGGACAGGAGACTCTGCTCATTTATAGGTTGCACTATGATATACTTTGGAGGATACGTAATATAGTGTGTGGCATGAGGGTTTTGCGCTGATTTTAGTGTATAGATGTGGGTTGTGCAGGATCACTTAGGACAAACGAGAACGATCTATTCTTGACTTGCGGGTGGTCACGAGCAGGCTTGTTCGGGACAACGCTGAGTAGTATAATGAATGATATGTAGGTTTATGATGTATATTATTGGAAGTGTATAGTAGGGTAGTGAGTAAATGTATAGTATAATAATGTTTATGGAGATTGGATAAGGATTAAATTTTGGGTTTTGTAAAAGAAGTTGAGGATGGTAGTGTGGTTGGTAATTATTTATCGTTTATTCTTTTATGTTTGAATTATTTTGTAATCATGCTTTGTTTTCTTTGTAACTTCGTCTTATTTATAATCAAAGGTATTTTGCATAAAATAAGTGTAGGGGAAAATATCCGGTTTATAAGAACCAATTCAAACATTTAAAATAAATTAATTTAAATTAATTCGCGTTAGTTTCGAGTCATATGATTGTAAATGATAATCCCAGGATTTTATGGCAGTAATTTCTCACAGGAGTTAACTAATAAAATTGCGTGCCCACAAAATTTTTCAGAGAAAAACAAAGAATAATCTTCCACAGTGGGGTGGAGAACGTCGTCGAGGTGAATCTTGACGCGACGCTCCACCAACACGTGAAAGATTCATCAAAAATTTTCAATATTAGTTTTTGAGAAAAAAATAAAATGTGCAATATTTAAAATTTGTAATTATCTTATAAACTTTTAGAAACCTATGATTATATCATCACTCTCATCCTATCTTTACTGCTTTTATACAGTCAATCGTAAAGTTTCATTGTATATATCATATCCCGCTGATATTACGCCAGGTGTAGTTGTCTTGTCTTTGAATTACACGGGTTATTATTTGATGAGAAGAAGCCTTGGAAAGTTCTAAGAAAGTTTCATTATGAACGAATCTTGGAGGTGATTTAATTAACCTTTATCCATGTTTCTTCTCCCATTATTGGAAGCATAACCGGGATTCTAAAGTTTCCTTTTTACTTGTCTTTTATTTTCCCTTATCTCGTTTTATGGTAACTTCTATACAGAACATTAGGGACAATGTTCAACAAAGTGTAGGGGAAATAAGCATTAGAAAAACTATTTCTTTCCTCAATTGTCATTTGCTTGTGTCCTTATGACAAAATAGGAAAAATATCAACAAAACATAGCATAAACGGTAAATTTAACCAAAATTAAAAAAAATTATAACATATACCGACGAAAACCAAGTATTAATAGCATCTCATGGATAGAATTTAAATATGACTCGCACAAAAACCTCAAATTCCAGACCCCCAAAAATGTGAGAGTTTCCTTAGAATTCTATAGGAATATCGGGATCCATCGTTGATAAACAAGATAATCATTTTACCTTTGCTTGTTCGAGTTAAGATTCGAATGCGTCATATGTGTCTATTTTATTCCGTCACTGAATACGGATGGTGTCTGTATGGTCTTTTTTTTTTGCCCTTTTCTAGAGCATTGGTATCGTTTAAAATTATAGTAGGTGTTAAGCGATAAGTGTATTAAAACTAGAACTTGCTTTTGTGATGCATCACGAGACCGCATAGTGAGAACTAGGATTTTCTAGGTAAGAGGCACTAGGATTAACCCATGTTTAAAACCTGTAATTATTATGATGGTCACCTCGATCATATAACTATCCCACACCTTTCCATGCACTCACTTTTAGTGCAGGATACCCCTAGTACACCCCCTTCGAGCCTAACCTTTTAACGGTTCTTGGTAATTTTCTCTCCCCTGGTTATCCTAACCGATTAATGAAGACAACATTGTCACCCTTAGAACATATTGTAACAACCCAAATCTTTCTTAGCCTACTTGGATACGTACTCGCCTTTAGTAAATTATTATTTTTATACCCATTTTAATTATCTCATACCTACAACGTTTTGCTAACTCCTTATCCTTGTAAAAATATTTTGGACGAATTGGATTCATGGTAGTATTCATCTATTATGAAGAATTAGGGAAGAATAATTTATTACCTCCCAATAGACTCACTAACTTCAAATGTTATGTTGATCCACCACCCTCAAATCGGTCATTAATTAGATAGTGTGTTTTTAGCCTCAAAATAATGAGTCGTAACAAATGGAAGTTCGTTCATTAATGATAATATGTCGCTCGGTCCACATAAATTAATATACCTTGTAATAGCCTACATGGGAAATACGGGCCTTAAATGTAATTTCTTAAAAACCGTCACTCGTGATCGGGCGAAAGCCCAAGTAATCCCGAGCCCGGCCCTATAAATACAGGCATGAAAAGCCTCTTGGTAATAAGTATAAATACACCTCTCCCATATGAGAGGGTGTTATTCTTGTTGATTTTGTTGATTCTCTTATGATGACACTAGATCTGTGTTAATTATCGCAATTTTGTAATTTTTTCGCAAGGAAATCATCCAACTCTTATTTTTCTCTCTACCTTTCTCTCTTCAACATCCTTTCTAAATATCTTTCTCCCTTATCTCATCTAAATTTTCTTGTGTTCATAATGAAGTTGAAAGTGATTATTGAGGTCCCAACATTTGGTATCAGAGCTTGTCGCTCGCGATCACCTTGTCTTATCATCTTGCGCTTATCAATTATTTTTAAATCATTGATGCCTTGAGGAGTGTCCTTTGTATTTGAGCAATGAGCATGTGGTAAGAATCCCGACTTCACTGGAATGAGGCATCAACATCTCCATCTTTCATGTCTCCTTCGAAATAAAACAGTTAGCAATAAACGGGTGGAACGAATATGGCAGTTAGTCTCATTCGCGGAATTGGTAATTAACCTCCGGTTCCGTAGGACCGGTTTTTACAGTATAAATTCTGTACCTGTGATCAGTAGATTCAAAGAATCTCCTTTGACCCAAGGTTTATTCCAGCTCAAAGCGTAGGATCTTCTAACACAATTATTAACGTTCTTACCATGCTTGCATGTTCTTAATTACCACGGAACGTCTCAAAGCAGACAACACCTGTAAGTTAGTGAACAAATAGTTACTACTTTCTGATTAAGAAGTCGTCAATTCCATTTCTCTGAACCCATTTTGATTCACATTGAATTCGCAACCGTCGATTCTTAGTCCAGTTAACACAAGTTTGATTCTAAGAATCTCACAAGTCACCTTAACCACACGTTGTTTGATGATACACTGGAAGATTTTTTCCATCTCGTCATTGTGAATACTAAGAGTATCACTTCCACCTGAATGTTCTGCCAGAATCACAAGGATAATGCGTAGGGACTCTTGTTTAACAGCTTGTGAACTTATTGATGTTACAACAAGTGTTTGTCTCATGAGATGTGTCCCTAATGAATTTACTAGTTGAATGATCCTCTTGGCTCTAGACACTCGATTAGTGCGTTTTGGTTTTAGTAATCGGAGGCTAGGAGCAGACTCCACCTATTCAATATTAAACTTAACGTCGAATGAGAAAGTCAATAGAAGTCGTAGTGTAATCTCCGTGACCAAATGAGAAACTAACTCGGAGTGAGAAAGTCAATAGAAGTCGTGTGTATCTCCGTGACAAATGAGACAAGTTTCTTTTGAGAGAAACCCGAATGGCTGGGAAGGGTTGTGCATTGCATCACTGGGTCCATGATGTCGTCTTCAATGTCAGCAATCAACATTGTGATTCTGACAGCATATGTATTGACCCGGTTTCTGCCGAAGTTGTGTGGAGGGCTTCTTTCTTTAGACCCTTTATCCATACATTTCTTTTTAATTCTTCAACCCCTTCAATGCTTACCAAGACGTCATTACTAACACCTTGTTGTGATTGTTCCAGTGTTAGCTCAATCTTAGTCGGCATTCTTCCCTTATACACATTCATCTCCAATCATACCTAAGGACTGCTATTTCTAACTATGGAGTGTCCTTGGGTAGATCCCTCCGGTTCTGGTTGGATCATAGGACAAATACCTAACCTTACCACCTTATGACTTCAGAATCGTCGTGAAATAAGATGTTGTAGGGTATGAGATCGTAACCATAAAACCTTTTCCGAATAGCACTTTGGTATCATTCGCCACGGGTGGGTTTGGTTTTTATTTCGTTGTGGTTATTTTGTGTTTTTTTTGGTTTCGTTTGTGGTTTCGAGTTTGGAGTTCCTTGGCTCTTGAGTCTTTCTATGTGATTATTTCTTGCGTTGCTAAGCCAATCGCAAGGACGGAAAGAAGATAAAAAACGTGGAAAGTAACTGTTTGGACCGAACGAGTTCTTGGTGTCTCAACCGAACGAGTTGCTTAGTAGAGATAGCCGAACGAGCAAGTTTTAGTTTGGACCGATCGAGTAATTTCTCTTTGAGGACCGAACGAGTGATCTCTCTTCGAGGACCGAACGAGTGCATTCTCAGTTTGGACCGAATGAGCAAACTCAACTAGAATCGAACTAGTGTTTTTTTCTTCTCGGACCGATCGAGTGACTTTAGTTTGGACCGAACGAGGGCTTGCTAGCTTGGACCGAACTAGACTTTCATTTGAGGATCGAACGAGTCTCATCCTTCGAGGACCGATCGAGTGTATTTATTCGAGGACCGAACTAAATTTCGTTTAGGATTGAACAAGGACAATCGAACTAGTGAAATCACTTGTGAACCGAACAAGAGAACCGATCTAGTGAAATCACTTGTGGACCGAACTAAAGGAACGAACTAGTTGATTTCTTTTAGAACCGAACTAGACAACCAAACCAATGAACCGAACAAGCATTGAACTGAACTAGTCATTTTTTGTTTTACGGTTTTTTCTTGATTTTGTAAAATCCCGTGAAAGATACGATTTTTTCTCGGTTTAAATCCAAGATTTGTAAAATCCCGTAAACATGAATTGTACTCAATCCACAACAACAATCACTTTACCTGCTTAAGATCCTACAAAATCCTTCTCACTTCATAATTCTTCAATCATTCATCATGACACCTCAAATTGCAACTTCCACAACTGACAGTCAAATGCATAACAACATAATGGCAGCTGGTTTAAGGGATCGTCCACCAATGCTTGCAACAGGACGATATGCACAATGGCGATCACGGTTCTTACGATACATTGATACAAGACCAAATGGTGATGCCTTACGAAAGTGCATTCTCACATGTCCTTATACTCCAACAATGGTAACAACACCAGCTGTTCCAGCAACAGAGGATTCTCCGGAAGTTCCTGCAAAAACATCAGTCGAGACAGTTCTGAATATGACTC
>BQNB010008760.1:0-87079 GCA_026074375.1 Tanacetum coccineum
AAACTAATCAGATTCCATGACAACAAAGTGAGTTTTAAACAGATATATATATAAAGAATATAGAGAACAAGTTTAAAACACACATGAGTACTTTTCAACATATAGGTTCTTATTAGAATCAAATAAAGAATCTATGACACGCCTTGCTTACGGAATAGCAAGGTGGTTGAATGACAATTGGGGTGTTATCTCCTTCGAACTTAAACTCTAACCGAAGTTAAGAGAGTAAAAAAACAAACTACTTATGACTAAACTAAAGCTTTAGCTTCAGTAGTAGCGTTTAGTTTGTTTGAGAGATAAATGAACTCTTTAATCTGTATTACATTAATTGGAAGAGATAACATTTACTTTGGGAATCCCTTTCTATAGGCAAAGGGATTAGGGTTTACAAGTTTAACCTAGTCTATGTGGCAAGCATTTAATGGGTGGTTGAGCTACCATTTAATGCATGTTTGCTTTCTAGTACTAGGTATAGTCCTTTGAGGAAAGTTGTTGTACTTCTATACCAACTTTAGAAGTAACATTGCCTAAGGAGATTGCTTTATTCCTTTTGACATAAAGCAATCTTTTTCCCGCCCTGTAAACCTTCTAGAAGTGAAACAACATGTTTCAACTTCTGTTAAGGAGACAGACAAGCTAAAATGAAGCTCTTTCCAAGAGTCCTTCTTCAGTTTCTGTACCGCTGCATACACTAAAGTGAAGATACTTCCTAATCTTCTAAGGACCTGAAAAGCTGACGCTGAAGAAACTTTAGCGACTCAAACTGAAAGACTTCAACTTGAGAAACACTTAGGGGATTTTATGTTTAAATCTACTGAAAGACTAAAGGGCTCAGGAACTGAACCCAACAAACACTCTTAGCTTTATTTGTATTTTGTTTTGTTTCTTTTCAACTTTGTACATTCCTAGTGTAGTGACATTTTTGTTTGTTTCAACAGCTTGTTGTTTGTTAGGTGAAGTCTGTAAAGTGACTGTTTTTTAGAAGACATGGTTCTCTTTTGTTTTAGGAGCAATAATTTTCTTTTAAAAAACTTGTTTATTTAATAGTATGACACAAAGAAAATTATTCGAAATAGTATCTTTGTCAAACTTAGTATTCATAGACTTACCTTTTTTTAACATTTTTCAGTTTAGCTTTTAATTCAGATATTGTTATCAAAAGATCTTGGTTTTGTGCACGAACATCTGCGTAGGCATAAGTCTTTTGATTAACATTATCTCGTTCCTTTATCAAAGATTGTACTTGAAATTCCAAAGACACGTTCTCACTCTCAAGCTTTTCCATCTTTGATATCCAAGATGTTTCACAAATGTTTTTCAAAGAAGATTCACATTTTCGTCTTTCTTTTTCATGTTTCAATTGTAATTCAAAATCAAGACTTTGCTTTTGACATCTTTGAACATCGTTTTCAAGAAAGTTTATTCGTTTTTGCATTCCCTCTTGGATTTCAATGGAGTCCCTTTGAATTTTCTCAATTTCATCTTGCATATTATTGTCTACACATTCATGATTCAACAACACACAACATTTGATTTCATGCTTGACTTTTGCTTCCAAGATTTGATCTTTTAAAAGTTCATTTTGTTTTCATGTTTCACTAAGATCATTTTTTTGTGGAGGAAAAAACATCTTTCATTTCTTTTATATCTTTTAAAAATCATTTTTGAAAGATTTCAAAATTCAAATGCAACTTATGAAGAATTGGTTTCACTTCTTGTTGACAAAAGTTGGTTAACCGTATTTCTTCTATATACGTATAGAAAATGCTTTCTCATTTAGAATTCGTTTGTAATAACACAAACAATGTTTTGAAATCATTTTCCATTTTATTCAAATCTAGTAGCATTCGATTTGCACTAGGCATTGGTGTCACAGTTGTTTTTGTCTTAGAAGATGAATACGATGAACTTGCATTTGAAGAATTTTCAGAAGATATAAAAGATGAATGAAAATATTTTTGTTCAGCAGAAAGTTCTCTTTGTGGAACAAAATCTTCGTAAAGAGGATTTAACTTTTTGTAATCGATTGTACAAACATTTTGTTTTTTCTCAATAGCAATTGGATCTTTCATTTTTATTTGACTCTTGGTAGCATCATCAAGAATGTCCTCAGTATCTCTAACATTCATATGAATTTTTGAATCTTCTAACCAAGAAGCATCATACAATTTTAGATTATGAGAAATTGCTTTCTTGAGGGTATAAGGATTTGCATACCCTGAACCATGTTTTAAATGTGAATTATAAAATGACATTGGTTTTGGTCTAAGCATAAACATTCCTTGTAAGGAGTTACCAAGTTTTAACATTACATCTACATTCTTTTTAGCTTTTGCTTCAAAATCTAGAACAATGTCATGGTATTTATCTTCATCTTCACTCATTTGGCGTTTCAAAATTGATTGAGTCTTTTGAAGTTCTACAGTTTGTCTTTTTAATTCAACAACATACAATTCTAATTTATCACGTTGTTGTTCTAAATCTCGAATAACATCTCAATCATGAATAAATTAAGATTGTGACTCCTGTTCAAATCGTTTTGCTTTTCGATCAGCCTCAATATACTCGTTAAAATATGTAGTGTTATTTCCTTTGGTCATTTCAAAACCCCGAACCTTTTCCTTATACAATTTAAGCTGTTTAGTCAACACTGTGTTTTGTTGTTGAACTATTTTAGCAATTATTTGTTGTTTCTCAGCTTTCTTATACACATCTCTAGCTAATTGCTCTAATTCATATGATTGTTGAGCATTGTTATTGTCTTCAACACTGATACTATTAACATTATCATTTGGTTCATCAAATATAATATTTCTATCAATTTGATCATCACCAATTGTGTTGTTAATAATTTTAGGTTGCTTCGGATACTTTTGCTCTTGGTTATCTTTAGCAAATAATAGATTCACATAACTAGTGGATGGAGTTTGTACCTCATTGAGAAATGCAGAATCATAGGTTGGCCCAGCATCAGAATCAAAGTTTGCTGGTTGAATTCTAGCCATCAAGCATATATTTGCATTTAATTCCTCAATTTCTTCCATCTAAGAAGCATCAGCAAAGAGAAAATCATTCTGTATCGGTAAGAATTACTCCTGCTTCATTCTGTTTTGCTAGCAGCATTTGTTCCATGAAGTACTTTAAATCCTGAACTCTTGGATTTGGACAATTACGAGCATAATGACCTTTCTCGCCGCAGTTATAGCATTGAACATTTACAATAGTTCCTGAAGACGCAGTTCGAAGAGTCCTATGTATGTTTCCAGCATCATTCTAAACATTCGTACCCTCAATGACTTCCTCTTGAACATATGAACATCTTATATTTCTGCCATCATTACCATAATTTGTGCTTTGAATGTTCACTCTGTCACCTTGAACAATTGTTTGAATCCTGGTGTTAAAAGAAGTACGAAGATGATTGTTTGTTAGATTAGAGAAATGTTAAGTGATGGCTCGAGCAAGTAAAATCATTGCAGAAGTAAGTGGATCTTCATAATTGTTTTGAAGTACATCCCCTTGATAATCATCATCATAATCAACCACTGAAGAGGGATGTGTGACATAGTAAGGTTTTGTAGTTCTGGAAGAGGAACGCGTATGTGCCACCAATGCAAGAGGATCATGTGATTTTCCAACTTTTTTGCTCTAGATGCGTTTACTAGTTTCTCAAATTGTTGAAGATAATCAAACAAATCATCATAAGAATCCTCTGTCAATCTTTTTGCAAGACAAACTTGAGTGACATACTTCAGCCATTCAAGTTGTAAACAATTTAGGAACTTTGTATTGGCAGTGACAGGTGGAAATTTGATGCCATTTCATTCCAAATCATTCATTAGCTGAGCAAAACGATTGTAGACTGACACCAGTGCTTCTCCACGTACAACAACAAATTGGTCAAACTCATTATTGAAACATGTTTCCCTATCAACTTTTTTTGCACAGTTACTCGCATTAAAAGTTTAACTCTTTTCCACATGGCTTTTGCAGTAGTGCAAGCATCCACAGAGTTATATATGTCATTTGGGATAGAGATTAAAATTAAATTCATTGCTTCAATCTCAGCTTCATAGTGTTTCAAATCATCTCCTCTTAAGTCCTCTTCTTTTTTGCATCCTTGGTGCTTCAGTATCAGAAGGAGTGAAAGTTCTAAACTCATATGAACCTTCATCAATTACCTTGTTAAGCCACTTTCTATTTTCTCTCTTGCGATTGAGGTATCTTCTAAAACGACTTGCCCATGGTATATAACTACCTCTTTCAAGCATCGGAGGTCTAGTCTCAGAACTGGCATCTGCAAGAGATTGTTGATGTGTATTAGACATTGACATATCTTGTGACTCAATGATTGGATCTGTGTAGATGAAAAAGAGTTGTATTTGTGATCAATCAAAAACTTCAATACTTGTCAAGTATGACACGTGTCAGAAATTCGGAATTGAAATCTCGGACAATACTAAACTCGGTATGATGAATCTCGGACAACACTATTTCTCGGATAATACTAAACTCGGTATGATAAATCTCGGAAAACACTATATCTCGGATAACACTAAACTCTGTAAAATTTATCGGATAACACTAAACTCGGTAAACTCAAATTCAGAATATTACTAAATTTTCATACTCACGTTTTTTGAAAAACCTTTTCAATTAAAATTCGATATAACTATCATGATTAACCGTAATAATATCAATTTTGATGAAACTTGATTCGATTTATGATGTTTTCGAAAATGAATCATACAATTTCAATGAAACCTAAAATGTGCCTTTTCACACTTTGAATTTACAAATGACCACAATTTCGATAAAACCAAAAAAGATTATCACTTTACAATTCACAAAGCCGTGTTAGAGTGTAGAAAATGATCCTTTTTACCGTTTATCCTAATTTTGATAAAACCGAAATTAAGACAAAAACATGGTGTGATTCCGAAATTGAATTTTCCTAACACAATTCTCGATAAAACCGAGAACTTGTGTATCTATTACAACAATTACGCTTAATTCTGAGAATGAGATGAATTCTTAATACACAATATTCGATAAAACCGGAAACTTGTATACTTAGTCCAATCTCGGTAACAACTTCCGAGTTTGACAAAAAACTCCTAAAACACATTTTTCAATATAACCGAAAACACGTATCACTATTACAACTCGATCTAATAACAATAGAACTTCTGAAAATGAGTAAACTACAATAAACTCCTACGAGTCAACAACAACCTTATCGAAATTGTGAAGAGCGTAAAAAGCACTACCGAGATTACTCAAATGAGCCAAAACGATCACGTTTTATCCATTTTTAATGTCGAAAATAAGTGTAATTGTGATTTAGGATGTTGAAAATGCTCAATATGCTCAAATATCACTCGAAAGTATCAAAAATCACCAAATATATATCACGACATACTTGATCACAAACTCGATCACAAATTCGAACACTCCTAATCTCTAATGGCGTATTATACCACTTGTTAGGTCTCGATTTAGCTTGAATCACATGATATAGAATGATATAAAATATAGAGAATTAAGAGATGAAGGCAAGTCTTTTATAAATTTCTAAATTTTATAAAATAGAGAAAAGAGAAGGAAAGTAAGTTTGTTACAAGCCTTAACCACCTAATGATGATTAGGTGGCTATTTATAGGAGAGGGAGGTTAGCTTCCCTTCCTTTATTTTCCTAATTTTGCTATTTAGTCCCTAGTCTTTGGATAATATGCTATTTTTCACTTTTAGCATATTAATCCTTATTACAAACTACTTTCTACTTTGTAAAATAAATACTAAACACTAATAATAAATAAAACCACTTAAAGTATCATAATCGACACTTTTATGATCCTAACAATAACAATCAAATATATCGATGTACAAAACTATGCGACATCTATATGTTTATCTAGATAGACGGACCTAATGATATAGTGTGGGTGCACAAGAAAAACACGTAGATCATATAAAAGCTCATATAAAACAATGATTACGTCACACACATATATCATACAAAACATGTTAGCATTTAGCATTTAATAACACGTATCATAAAGATAAACTTAAAGATATTAAATCGGAATTGCTAACCATAAACAAAACCATCTAAATAATCATGCATTCAGCAATTAAGCAAGTAATCATTGAGTATCAAAATAGCATGAACACAATATAATCATATTTCAAGAGAACAAGTTAACATTTTGAAACCACAAAAATACGTATGCGATGTGCGAGTAGTGTAGGTCAACTAAGGAGAATCATAATTGCTACTTGTTTAATAAGCAATCCTAATGAAATACAAAGTTCATCAATGTAATCTAACATTAGGTATATTTAGAAAGAGTCATTTAATCAAGTTAGAGAATGAATATGAGACTATCACTAGTGGTGCTTAATTCAGGCTAAATACGACCATTTTTATGGGTTGTACCACGAACCCAACTTCCTTCGTAGAAGGAATTCAACCATTAGGTTAAATTAAATTTCTAGTGCAATAGATTCTTCAGTAGTCATTCTCATTTTAAAATAAAATCGAATCCCGCTTTTTCCTAATGAAGTGTAGCAAAGATGAAATTTCCATTGTCCACTAATACATGGCCTAATATGACTCAACTAATATGTTTCAATTCTGGTTCTCGAAATCTTAATCAAGATGTGTAGAATTCTACGGTTTAATTAGAGAATAAGCAAGATTTTATGAGTTTAAACATGATTGAGTCTTCCAGATCTTAGGAGTATACTTAAGTGTGACAATGTAGAATATGCTACATTAAAGCGTTTTAAGAATGCACCTTTGCATGTCTTTTTGAAAATAATCTAATGAAGGTTATTTACCACAATAGATATTGTGAATATTCCATTGTAAAAATTATAATGTACTAAAGGTTAGCTATATGTATATTAGACCTTTGACAAGTGCAAAATGCTAAAAGAAAGATATTCAAATTTGATGACCACAAACGGATCTACCTAAATCAAAGACGGATCTAGGTATGGAAGATCCGTCGATCCGTGGGTGCCTTAAATTCGGACAGAACTCGATTTCCCATTATTTGGGCGATGGTGTTAACGTTTTAGAAATGGGAAAAGCTTATATATGTTATAAGGGTTCTCGGTTTAAATTATTATTAAAGGAGAAGATGAAAGTGGTCTAATGATTTAAATGTAGGGTAAGTCTATCTAATACACGGATCTACAAATGGGTATACAGATCTTGCTAACATGGATCTGTAGATCCATGAGTGTGGCAAAAATAGACAAAACATGATTTAGAGCAATTTGAGAGGTGGTGTTGTTATTTTTGCAATTGTAGTGTCTTATGTATGTTATAGGGAATATGTGTTTGAATTTTTAGATTCCACATCTAAGTTTTGAGCATAACGTGGAAGTTGTCGTGAGTTTCCTGATGGAATTTCAACAATGTCGATCTTACTTGGAGTGTGTTATGTTTAGCTTGTATAATTTGACCATAGCTAATAACACAAACATTTGAACACTTAGACTTAATAAAACATCTTCAATACAGGTGTTAATTGTAATTCGATGATTATTCTTTTCGTCTTATGATCGATTTTGTAATTTCATGTAATAACCAAAATTGGTTTAAACATGTAGATTCAAAAGATATCTATGGTCGTTTTATTGATATTTTTGTGATCTAGATAAATTCTAATCTCGACTCTATGTTCATATTTTGAACGTTTGTAATTAGACAGAATAATAAGATTAATTATCGTTTGAATAATAATCATCTTTATATTCGAAATCCACTAACAATCACTTATTGAAGGAAAACAAAATAATGATTTATAGAATATGTTCCATTATTCCTAATCCTAATCTTAGACAATTGAATTGTTCTTGTTTTGAAGGTTTAGTTAAAATAATGTTATGCTTATTTTGTATAGTGAGAAAAGATTATAACGAAATGTGATTTGGAGTCTTGATTTATGCTTTTTAATTGTATGAGCAAAGTTACATATGTTGTGCATTTGCTCGTGTTTGGTTTTTCAGAAATGTCAACTTTACCAAATGCATTATAAGGTAAATTACTTGAATATCTCGGACGAAACATCCAAGTCGTCAATCCTACTTTGACGTGCATTTTAAGCATGTTAATATTAATAATAGGAACACACCTATTAGACATGTAGACTCAATATAACATCATTATCACAAGTGTGAGTTATGAACCGATGTATATTCTTTTTGTCTTAGAAAGGGATGACATTATTTTTATATCAACCTAGTGTGATTGACTATATAGATTCGAGATAATATATTTTGTTATGATTTTGATATAATCTTGATCTAGACAAATAATGAATCCGATTTTATATCTAAACTCAAAAACTTGGCAATTAGATTTGAAAAATGATATCAATCATAATTTAAATAATGAATCGATATATATATCTGAAATCTTTCTTTACCCTCACAAACACTCTTTTAAAAGTTAGAAATAAAGATTTTCCTAATGTGTTTCATTAAGGCTAAGACTAGTCTTAAGTGTGAGATCATTTAAAATGATGAGTTTATTTATTTCTTTGAGATTGTTATATATTTTATATGTGAGAAAAACATACTAGTTATTGTGCACAATATGCTTAGATTTTGACTTCTAAAGAGTACACAACATTATCTTATTCATTTTTAAGCATTATGAATCTTTTCAAAACTATTACATGTTTAAATAATATTTTCAAGCTTTTGACTAGAGTGAATGTTTTCATTTCAAGTTAATGTTAATGTGAAAATTTATGCGAAGATAAAACTTCAAAATGAAAGTGTTTACTTACCAAGAAAGTTAATCTTTTAGACTTGGAATTACAACAAATCCTATGTTCATTTTAATCTAAATATTTATTAGTTATGATTGTGAATTAGACTAATACAAGCACAAACTAAGTTCAAAACACATTTTCCTTTTCTTACATACTAGTGTGTTATTATGATATTTTCTCTTGTTTAGACAACCTATGTTTAAACAAGATAATGGAATGACATGATCTAGAGACCTTGTTGAGACTTTGATGAAGTGGAAGTGTTGAATATATAGTGGTGACACATTTTATCACTTAAAGTAGTAACATGATAATTGTGCAAGACAATATTTTTTCAAAGGTTTGACAAACTTGATTAGCTCTCAATCCTAAGAGGGTTACCATAAATTATAGGATTTACAAGATGTTAATATAACATTTGTAAACATAGTGATCTATACCTATATGCAATGCAAAATCAATTTCACAACTTAATGTAAAAGATCTACCATAAGATCAGTTGATGCATAAACATGAAAACTAATAAATAACGCACATAACAAAATTATGCTAATTAACTAAGAAGCTCAACTACAAATTCAATAAACATATCAAAGATTGATTAACAATATTAAGATGCAAAGTAGAACAAATAATCATTTAACATAGCACACAAAAATACTACACATCATTTTGTGTATAAAATATAACAATGTATACATAGCTTGATTTTATTTGTAAATAAATTATTTTCCTCCCCATTAGTAAATTTGAAAAATACATTTACTATCCAATGATAAAATACACCAACATTGAAAGGGATACCAACTAGAAGTGCCCGACTCGAAAGGAAAAGTTAAAATAAACTTTTTATGCTTAAAACAAATTCAAAATTTTAGACACTATGTGGTATTTTGTTTATTTGACTAACATAAAATTTGAATGAGGATTCAAGACCCATTCCATTGGAAAGTACATTCAAAATCCTTCAAAATTGGTTTTCAAATCATCAAAATCTGACGCACGGTTGATTTTCTACGAATTTTTAAAATTTGACAAAAACTAAAAATGCCACCGACGGATCTCATGGACGGATCCACTTTTGGTGGATCCGTGGATTCGTGAGGAGGTGAAATTTTGGCAGAAACATTTATTTCACTTTTAGACACATTATTCACTTTGTTTTGGATTCTTTAAGAGACCTTCAAGCTATTGTAACACATTATATTTAACACCAAAACTTGTATGTGCTAAACAAGGAAGTTTTGATATTATGTGCCACTTGATAGGAAATTTGATACATGAACCGTACTCTATTTTTAAAACCGTTTATTTTGAAAACTAGAGCGACCTGGCTCTGATACCAATTATGGAACCATAGGGGGGGAGGGTGAATGCGTTTCCATTAAAAAATTAAAACTTATGTACTCCCTCCGTCCCAAAATTATTGTCCCCTATTGACTTTTTAAGTCTTTCTTTTATAACTTTAACCTTAAATATTTTTGTTTGTGTTATATAGCACTTGATGAAAATTATAACAATGAAAATACATTTAAAAATGAATCTATTCGTATATTTTACATCAAGTATTATATAACACAAGCAAAAATATTTAAGGTCAAAGTTGTAAAGGAAAAACTTAAAAAGTCAATAGTGGACAATAATTTTAGGACGGAGGGAGTATCAAACAACCAATCAAGTTTAACGTAATATGAAAGATGTCCATAATAATTCTACTATAATAAATATTCTAAAGTGCATCAAGCAAAGCATATCACCACAACACAATATATAACACAAACATAGATGCAATGCAAATATAAATATAAAGCGATAAAGGCAAATATAAATGTAAAGCGATAAGTAAAAGAAAACGCAAACCAGACATGATGATTTATAGTGGTTCGGCTATGAAGCACCTCTTCACCCTACTCTACTCCTTGAGTACCCAACTCGAGAGTTACTTCACTAGATCAACAAGCTCCTTTAAGGCGAAAAAAACCATACAACGTCGCTTACACTTTATCTAGTACTAAGCTAAATACCGAGTCCTACTTCAGGTACAACCAAACCTATTATGTTTTATGGCCCAACATAACAAACCTTGTGTTTTATGGCTTAAATACATAAACTAACTAACATCTAGTTTGTTGTATAATGAATGATACACAAATGTGTATAATGATGATCTAAGACATAAGTGTCAATTGGATCTAAAAGTCTAATTTAAAACATCAAGATCACTAAACATGATATTGTTGATGAAGATGACAAGTCTCTTGGCTTGTTGTGATAGATCTTCATATATGTAGTACTGGTAGATAAGGATGGCAAGATCTTTAGCTTGCTTGTGTGGATGATCATGCGGAATCATGCTTGCAACAACTGAAAGTTAGAAGCATTATGATCATAGGTTAGTGAGGTTTTAAAGACATGAGAATGTGTGTGTAAAACTAGAGAGAAATTAATGAAAAGGGTTGGTTTAAATGAAAAAATTTGGCTTCTATTTATTACTGATTCAAATACGGGAAACCCACGGATCCACGAATCCAGCTACGGTGGATCCGGGCTTGTATTTGGTGGATCCGTCGGGTGCATCTGCCCGTTATTTTGTCTTTAGTGGTTAACCAAAAATCTTAACAAAATCTCCTAATTGTACTTAAACAATGTTTAAGTACAAGCTTCTAGAAATATTTCCATAAATGGCTAGACATGTTTGATTTGGTTTGATTATGAAAGATTTATTACTATAAATGGTTAGACAAGAATATTTAGTTTTGTCCTTATTCACTAATTATTTTGTCCTATTATCTAATATGGTCAATTACTTGTTAAGTAAAAGATTACTTGAAAATCATTTATATAAGTGATATAAAATACTTAATGACTCTAAAAAGTATTTTAAACATTCTTAATGGTTTGTTAAATAGGTTGATCATAATGCAACATAACAAACATATTCGTACTTTTTGTTGAAGCATGAGTGGACTCAAGACGTCGAGAGGTGCTGATGAATGTATACGTTGATGAGTTGTGGTCACGAGTAACTTGCTCATTTTACGTTATGTATTATAAGTTACTTGTTTGTCATTATTAAAACCAAAGGACTTGTTTAGTTTAAATATCGTAATATTTTCACTAACATTGTTTTCCAATTTTACAAGAATCACAAAAGTGTTGATCAAACTTAAGCTTAGGTAAGTTTCTAACTAGTTCCTTAGAAGCTAACGATTGAATGTGACGTAAATTAGCGTGACCTAATCTCCTATGCCACAAAGTGGAATTTTCATCAATCGTTGCAAGAAATTTTTTATCTTCAGGCTTAGTTCCTAATTTCATCACATACAAGCATTTTTTCCTAATACCTTTACCTATGACTTTACCGTCTTTAACTATTTCACTATAATTTTTTAAAAATATAACCTTACACTTACAATCACATATTTGTCCTACACTTAGCAAGTTGAATCCTAAATTATCTACATGCTCTACATTACCAATTTTAAGTGAGCCATGAGAGATCGTACCCTGCGTAGATTGCTACCAAAGATGACATTACCTCCGTTGTATGCCTTGTATATCGAAAAGAGCTTTCGGTTTCCCGTCATATGTTTAGAGCATCTGCTATCTTTTATCCACTCATCGGGTTCCAAATCAACCCCAAGGCATATCTCATTTGATGCTTGAGCCACAAAATATGTTTTGTCTTTAGCCTTTTCATCATCTTCTTTACCACTATCACTCCAAGAACCTCCGATGAATGCTCTTTGGTTCTTGTCCTTCGGTGGTTTTGTACATTCTCCAATAAGATGATTTAGGTCACCGCATCTAAAACACTTCCTATCGCTTTTTCCATTCTTATCATCTCGACTTCTTTACAATGTCTTTTTGTCATTCCTAGGTTGTCTTATGAACCTACCTCTTCTCTTGAAGAACTTCTTAAAGTCTCTAACCGCCATGGCGTACTCTTCGTCTTTACTTCCGGAAGTTAAACACTCCTCATCACTAGATTCCTTCTTATCCTTTAAAGCAAGACATTTTCTTTCTTCTTTAGCTTTGCCTATTTCAGAATCTTTTTTGATGATCATCTTATGAACTTTGAGGTTCTCGATGAGTTCATCCAATGATAGTGATGTTAAGTCTTTCATGTAACATTTCTCATTTTTATGTCATTGTACGACTCTATTAATGATCACTATTTATTTTAGTCCGATACGCGTTTACTTTTAATATTTACTTTTAAGCTAAATTGCGTAGACTAAAAGTAATCAATAAATGTAAATGGTCATCAAATAAATTAAGGCTTACATCCACCAAGTAATATATAATTACTAGAAAGATAATTATGCACTTTGCGTACTTTATATTTATTGGTCACGTAAAAGGGTTACGTTTGGCGATAAAATACATTTGGACGCACCCCGGAAATACCTAGACTTACCAAGACTCGAACCAATACTCACTTTTATAACCTTAACACAAAATTAAGTCAAATTTTGTGTCAAATGCCTCCTATGGCCGGACACATACATATACATACCTAGAAAATCCCCTAAAAATCTCCTAATGATCCTAAGGTACTTGTACATCTCCTAACTAATTAAGATATGTCCTTAATGTTCCCACTTAACTTAATACACATTGGATAATACCCAAATTTCCTTCCTTTCTCCTTTGAGTGCCGATTACATGCATGTATGCATACAAATCTATAAGATTTTGCTAGCTAACTAAATCTTGTACAAACATTGGTCATTAAGAGTGGTACTTGAATGGTTTAGCATAAAACCATGTGTGGCTAACTAGAAAACCCCTAAACCACTTCCTAGGGCACGGTTTGGTTTTGTTGTGGACTAAAAGATGTAACTAAGCTTATTGCCTATAAATACACACTCACAACTACACTTAATACATTTTCTAAACTCTCAAATCTCTCTCACTAAGATAAACTTCTTCTTTTCTCCTTATCTTATTCGGCTTACATCAAACCGAATCCATACACGACCCACATTTCATTCTAAAGACACAAAGTGCACTTAAGTTAGCATACAAGGTTGTTAAGAAGTGTACGCGAGCTAAGGGTCGGGTATACCAAGCTTTGAAGCTTAAGATTATACACGTTTGGGTGTATGCGAGTCGGGTTTACGTCTAAACTTACCATCAAGGAGACTAGGACTCTTGTAAGTCACTACACCACTCGTATTATTTTGTCACTTTGTTTACTAGTTATAATGTCGCGTTAACATATAAAGGTTACGCCGAGCGAGAACTTAGGCAAAGTAACTACAAGCTTACATGTTTCACGCATAAATTATGGGTACATGCGACCTTGTGTATGAGGGAACCTATACGTGAACACTAAGACGTACCAACGAATTTCACGAAAGTTATGCGTAAACTTTTATTGTAAACGTGACGTAGTGGTGTGGAAACATATATACGACATTAATGAACGTTTGCATGTTATGGATCACGATTAGGAAATGCTAGACACCTTGTTTTGGTACTAGGCGATTTAACGGAACCATATGAGACACTAATAAACCATTCGGACCCTTACTAGACTTCGCGACCTATCTTTGTGATGATTGCATGTAAAACGCGACGTGTGCACAAGTTAAATACACGATGTTTTGTCACTAGGGTATCTCAGAACTTATGTAAGTTACAATGAGAAACAATGGGCCACGTCGGACTTTCAAAACCTACAAGTGCACACAGGTTGGGCCTAATAGCCCATGTCCGAACCCAACAGGCCCAACAGCCCATTAGCGGGGATCCACGAAGTATGAATAAGCTCCTTGAGCTTATTAAGGGGCTTAATGTATTAATTGAACTCATATGGGCCTTAGAATACCTTGGCATGAGCTTAATAACACGAACGAGTCCTTAATCAGGCTTACTGGCCTACAAACGAGCCCAAATCAAGCAAATAAGCTCACAATAAGCTCGAACAGCTTATTGATGAACTTGTACAACTTTCATAAGCTAGATGGACCTAGAAAAGGTTATTGGACCCAAAAGAATTAAGCTCGAACCCTTAAAACCCTTATCGGGCCTTAACAGGCCCAAGCCGGCCCAATAAGAGTGCTTGTTAGCTTATTTTGAATAAGCTGAAAAAGAAACCAGATTGTTTGGGCTTAATATAAATTGGAAATGATCTAGCAAAGCCTATAAACCCTTAAGGGTGTTTGTCGAGTAAACTATTGGTCTTTCGGGCCCAACAAGCTCAAAATAAGCCAAGATAAGCTCGCTGAGCTTATTGACAGCTTATTTGATACAATGGACTTAATTACACTTAATGGACCCAAAGGGACCCAACCGAAAGGCCTAAAACCCTCTTCGGGTCTTAAATGGGCCCAACGGCCCACTAACTAATGCTTATTAGCTTATTTAAATAAGCTGAAACAAAACAGACCCTAAAACACTAAATAAGCCCAAGAAATAAGTTAGATAAACCTACGGGACCCTTAAGGTTCTATACGGGTTGAGTTATTGGGCCCGTAAGCCCAATAAGCTCGAAATAAGCTACAATAAGCTCCCCGAGCTTATTTACAGCTTATCAGGCCCCACTGAGCTTATTGAGGACCTTTAGACTTATTAAAACCATAACGGACCTTTAAAACGCTAAACGGACCTTAACGGGCCCAATAAGGCCCGTTAAGCCAAAAATAAGCTCGATGAGCTTATTTATAAGCTATGGCAGCTTATATGGTTTATCTTGACATAATTAAACATAATGCCACTTGTTGGGATTTAATTGGAATGAAAATGCAATTTTTACAAAGTCGGAGGACTAAAAGTGTAAATTTACAAACTATAGGGTCAAAACTGTAACTTGCTAAAGTTAACAAGCCCAGGGACTGTTTCTGTCAGTTTTGGAAACTTAGGGGCTGTTTCAAACTTATAAGGACCTAAAAATGTAACCTTGTAAAGTTTAGGGACTAAAAGTGTAATTAATGAAACTTGGGGGTTTAAAATGTAAATAAAGTATATTTATAAACCCAGGGGCTGTTTTGTATTTATAAACCCAGGGGCTGTTTTGTATTTATAGGAAACTTAAGGGTATATTTGTGAAACAAAAGTGAATAAATAAAAAAAAAATTATCGTATATTTATAAACATGTTAAACCAGACTTAATAAATATGGATATTTATTAATAAACATTTACACATATACTAGATCGTGTGAAATCGTATACGTTTCCCGAGAACCATCGAAATTATAAATACAATAATCATGTGCACCACCACACAAGTGATAACAGTATATATAAACTAACAATTTATTGTAGTTTATACATCGAGTCTTTAGCCTAAATTTGTAGACTAAGACTGGCTGTATTTACTTAGGTATTTGACGGTGTGATTCATACTTGGATATCTATTATCATTTCCAGAGGACTATTCACTCAGGTGAGTTCATAGTCCTATGTTTTACAGTTATTTAAATGATTTACATCTTTGGGGTAAGAACATGCTATGTTTTACAAATTGGATGCAAGTGTACATTTTATACCATGATTTCGTGTTTGCCTAAGTAGCAATAACCCACTGAGCCCTGTTATCATGAACTGTCAATTACTGGATTGTAAGCGCGAATGTTATGAGTAGATCTATTTAGGATTGACATCCCCGTTCGGGTGACTAGCTATCACCGGGAACGAACGTTGTAACATGTCGGATTTGGGATGTTTCGGGTTAGAACATCATTCATGGGCATTCATTGGTAATTTATTGCATTCATACTTGTCGAGCTTCAGTGTCATGAGCTTAGGAAAACAAAATTACTTTTTATGATGTTTGCATGTGTTACTTAATCATACATTTGGAAATCTTGTAGTCCTGCTATTGATTTACACAAACCTATGAATTCACCAACTTTATGTTGACATTTTAAGCATGTTTTTTAGGTCAATAAGGCACAAGGTACGATGATACATTGGGGTCACTCTTTTGGGGAGTCATGCATTAAAGATTTGGAGTCATATCATTTTGGGATACTTTTTTATGAATCTAAAAAAATCCTTATTTAGTATTGTTGAAAATTTGAAGCATGAGCTTATGTAATAAACAAGTATTTTGTTAATCCAATGTATTTTTTCAAACGACACGTTTAAATAGTCGTTCCTCAGATCGTGTGCTAGTGTATCTATAACGAAAGGCCCTCGGTTATTCGATATTCGATGCGGTGCTCAGTTTGAGGGTGTTTATAGACTGGTATTTAGAGGCCAAGGTATAGAGAACTAGGTCAAAGTTTTGTTTTTGGACTATAAAAACCCATTTTCAACTGTTTTCACAAATGGGTTTGCGAGGGACATTACATGCATTAATGTTACATTAGCCACATTTATGCTTACATTGAAATTACATTATTTTAGCATATTAGTAGGGTACTAAATGCTTACATTGATTGATTTCGTGTTTATAAAATGATATTACGTATATTACTATAAGACTTTTATAATTAAAGCTTACAGACATATCATACCGATCTTTACTATAAGTAATACTTATATAAGTTTTTTGCTTTTGGCAAGTAATCATTGTCTTGTGAGACCATTGTTTTTACCTCACTTCCGTTTACACCGACTCTCAGCCCGAACAGAGCCTTCTAGGGAGACAATGATGGGAGTATCGGAGGCGAGGCATTCCATGGGGTCATGTATTAGGATACAACGGACCCCGATACAGCAGTAGCCCCACCTCTCCGCGATTACACATACCAGGCCAGAGGATCCACAGGAACCACAGTTCCTCAGGACGAGGATGAGTTTGAGCCTATGTTCATACAGGACATGATCCTGACTACGTCCCACCACAGACACCGCCAGTTCCTCAGGACGAGGATGAGCATGAGTTTCCGGCTGAGGAGCAGCCATTACCTCTTGTCGATTCACCCACTGCTGAGTCACCCATATATGTTATTGAGATGGATCCCGAGGAGGATCTAGAGGAGTACGAGGATGATGAGACAGAGGATGGTCAGGCTGACTATCCTATGAACGGGGGAGATGATGGAGATGATGATAATGGCGATTCATCTAGGGATGACGCCAATGACGAGGATGAGGATGATGAGGACGAGGAGGAGGAGGAGCACTTAACTCCGGCCGACTCTGCTATTGTTATACCTGTTGATGAGCCTATTTTCCCACCTGAGGGAACAGAGCCTGTTATACCACCACCCTCTACTGACATTATTATTGGGGCTAGGATTACCGTCCGGCCTCAGACTTCCATATCCCTTCCACCAGAGGTAGAGGTCGAGAAACTTCTAGCCATGACTACTCCATCACCATCATCACCTATCTCACTATCACCACCCTCTGCAGGAGAGCGTCTTGCTAGGTGCACAGCCCCACCTGCACATTTATCACCACCACCTGTGCCATCACCCTTACTACCATCATCTGGGTGTCCAACCCAAATCTAGACACTCATGATAGCATCTACTCAAGCTCTCATTAACGCAGTTACTACCGTATTACCATCACCTCCACTACCACCACTACCACCATCTCTATACATACCACCACCTGTTGACCATAGGGACGAGATTCCCGAGTCTGAGCAGCCACCTCGCAAGAGGTTGTGTTTGTCCACTCTAGGCTCCAAATACGAGGTCGAGGAAAGTTCTACGGCTAGACCTACTAGAGGTCGAGGGATAGATTATGGGTTTGTCAGCACGGTAGATGTTAAAGAGAGGCAACAGGGGATTAGGGATGTTGGGTACGGTATTAGGGATACTTGGGTAGATCCAGCAGAGGCAGTGCCTGAGATAGCACCGGTGACCTTAGGAGAGGTCAATACTAGGGTCACCGAGCTTGCTGAGCTCCGTGAGCATGATACACAAGACTTGTATGCTTTACTAGAGGATGCTTAGGATAGTAGATCTCGTATATCACAGCGAGTCGATATGGACTCGCAGCGGGTCGATTTACTTATGGGGGATAGGATGACTCTCCAGGAGACAATATGGATGGTGGAGGAGGAGGCCTATGCTTCCCGAGAGGCTTGGGCTCACTCGATAGGATTGAGTCAGGCAACTCATCAGGAGCTTCAGACCCATCGTGATCATGTGTATGCACACGAGACCCATCTCCAGGCACACCAGACGCAGCTACAGCTGCAGGGTACTCTCATTCAGACACAGCATCAGGTACATGAGACTCGCTTTCAGATGCAGCAGGCTGAGTTAGCAGCGCTTTGAGAGACTGACCGTAGACGTCAGGCACAGATGGTAGAGACTCTCCGAGTCATTAGAGACATGAGGCGAGAGATGAGCGACATGCAGACCGAGTTGTTATCACTGCGAGAGCAGCAGAGGAGAGCTAGACAGCCAGGACCAGAGGCTAGGATTCCAGATCACCAGGATGCTTCTGGGGATGCTGACAGTCACATCTAGTGATTTATGTTATTTTATCTTGCTAGGTCATTGTACAGGCATGTTAAGTATTAGGGGTTTTCCCCGCTAACATAGCCTTAGATCTTTTGTATTGTATTATTGTACTCAGACAAACTATTCATGTACAATTTTCAAAAGTTATGAATGAAATGGATATGTTACCTTGTACTATATACCTCTCTTATGTTGATTATCTCATCTAACAATAATATATTCTGTCAGATAAGCCACTCATGGTTTTGTCTTTGGTGATCTAACAAATCATTGCAACCTACGACCAGAAGAGGACCAAATACCCCCTGTAAACAAACATCCAACCCAAACAACATAACTCCAAAATCCAAATCCAAGCATGATTGACCAGCTCTTTTGCGAAACACCACCAATGGAGATAGAAGCCAAAAATTCCGCTCGAGGATAACCGAAGCATTTGCAAACTGCGCGCCTTTGGCTATTACCTGACTTCATGAAGTTGTCAACCTTTGAACTTTAAGGAACTGAAGGCGTGTCGTTGACTCGGTGGATTGAGAAGATGGAGTCAGTTTTCAATATCAGTGGTTGTGCTATTGAGAATCAAGTAAAGTTTGCCACCTGCACTCTGTTAGGTACTGCTTTGACTTGGTGGAATGGTCAGATAAGAACCTTAGGTCCTGAGGCATATGCAATGACTTGGGAAGTGCTCAAGAAAAAGATGACGGACAAGTATTGTCCGCAGGGTGAAATCAAGAAATTAGAAATTGAGCTGTGGAACCTAAAGGACTATGGGGGGGGGGGGGGGGAACATGTCCACATAACACTGAACGTTTCCAAGAACTAACTTGATATTACCAAGTTTTGTTGCCAACGAAACCGAGAAGGTTGACACTACATCAGTGACTTTCCTAACAACATTTATGTGGGGGGGTGGAACCGTCAAGTCTGCCAGACCCAAGACGTTGGATGAGACTATTGAGTTGGCCAATGACTTGATGGATCAGAAACTCCGCACCTACGCAGAAAGGCAATCTGACAACAAAAGGAAGGCTGATGATTCATCCAGAAACAACCATGGTCACCAGCAACAACCCTTCAAGAGGCAGAATGTCGCCAAGGTCTACAATATGGGGACAGGCGAAAGGAAGCCTTATGGGGGATCTTTGCCCAAGTGCACCAAGTGCCATCTTCACCACAATGGCCCGTGCACCCAGAAATGCCACAAGTGCAACAAAGTAGGGCATTTTGCTCGCGATTGTAGGAGTACTGGTAATACAAATGTTGCTAATACTCAGAAGGGCAATGGGGCAGCTCCTAAAGGAAATGGTTGTTTTGAGTGTGGAGCACCAGGGCATTTCAAGAGAGATTGTCCTAAGTTGAAGAACAAGGATGGAGGAAATGGGAATGCACAAGGTTGGGTTTATGCAGTTGGGAATGCAGAAAAGAGGGGAAATGCACCGGGAAACCCCGATGCCAATGTCGTCACGGGTACGTTCCTCTTAAATAACCACTATGCATCTATCTTATTCGACACTGGTGCCGATAGAAGCTTTATATCCACTGCATTTAGTTCCTTGATTAACATCGCCCCAACTCTATTAGAAAATTTTTATGATAGGAAATTAGTTGGGATAGACACTATAATACGAGGTTGCACTTTAAATTTCTTAAACCATCCGTTCAACATAGACCTAATGCCCGTAGAACTGGGTAGTTTCGACGTCATTATCGGTATGGAATGGTTAAGAAGATGTCATGCCGTAATCGTGTGCGATGAAAAACTTGTTCAAGTTCTATATGGGAATGAAACTTTGACTTTTTGTGGCAACGAAAGAGAATCTCGGTTGATGGTTATCTCATGTTCAAAAGCTCAAGAGTACATGGTAAAAGGATGCCATGTCTTTTTGGCGCATATATCCGCCAAGAAAGAGGAGGACAAGTCGGAAGGAAAACAAATAAAGGACGTACCAATCATCTAAGATTTTCCTGACGTATTTCCCGAGGACTTGCCAGGTCTTCCTCTGGCTCGGCCAGTGGAATTCTAAATCGACTTAATTCCAGGAGCCGCACCAGTAGCTCGAGCACCGTATCGATTAGCTCCATCCGAAATGAAGGAATTGTCAGAACAATTACTAGAGCATTCTGATAAAGGATTCATAGGACCTAGTTCCTCACCTTGGGGAGCCCCGGTCTTATTTGTCAAAAAGAAGGATGGGTCATTCAGGATGTGCATCGACTACCGTGAGTTAAATAAACTGACAGTGAAGAATCGTTATCCACTCCCGAGGATCGACGATTTATTTGATCAACTCCAGGGATCCAGTATTTATTCGAAGATAGATCTGAGATCAGGATATCACCAGCTTAGAGTGCGAGAGCAAGACATTCCAAAGACGGCATTCCGAACTCGGTATGGTCATTACGAGTTCCAGGTTATGCCATTCGGACTGACAAACGCACCTGCGGTATTCATGGACCTCATGAACCGAGTGTGCAAGCCTTACTTGGATAAGTTCGTAATTGTCTTTATTGATGACATACTGATTTATTCAAAGAACGAGAAGGAACACGAAGAACATCTTAAGGCAATTTTGGAATTGCTTAAGAAGGAGCAGTTGTATGCTAAGTTTTCAAAATGTGAATTTTGGATCCCGAAGGTACAATTTCTCGGACACGTCATAGATAGCAGAGGCATACATGTGGATCCAGCCAAGATAGAATCTATCAAAGATTGGGCATCTCCTAAGACACCAACGGAGATCCGCCAATTTTTAGGTCTTGCTGGTTACTATCGAAGATTCATCGAAGGATTTTCAAAGATTGCTAAGTCAATGACGAAACTTACTCAGAAAGGAATCAAGTTCGACTGGGGTGAAAAGGAAGAGAATGCTTTTCAGTTAATAAAGCAGAAGTTGTGCAGTGCACTAATTCTGGCTTTACCTAAAGGGAGCGAAGACTTTGTGGTCTACTGCGACGCGTCACACAAGGGTTTAGGTGCTGTATTGATGCAGAGAGAGAAGGTGATTGCTTATGCTTCTCGACAACTAAAAGTTCACGAGAAGAACTACACCACTCATGATTTGGAACTTGGATCGGTAGTGTTTGCCCTAAAGTTATGGAGACACTATCTATATGGAACCAGATGCATCGTGTTCACCGACCATAAAAGCCTACAACACATTCTTGATCAGAAGGAGCTTAACATGAGGCAACGCTGTTGGCTAGAATTGTTAAGTGATTACGATTGTGACATTCGTTATCATCCAGGGAAGACAAACGTAGTGGCCAATGCGTTGAGACGTAAGGAACGGATTGAGCCATTACGGGTTCGAGCCTTAGTTATGACAATTGGCTTGGATCTTCCCAAACGAATACTAGAAGCTCATATCGAAGCCCAGAAACCAGAGAACCTCGTGAATGAAGACGTAGGCGGTATAATCCGAAGGGATATACCCAAGGAAAGATTGGAACCACGTGCCGATGGAACCTTATGTTTACACGGCAGGAGTTGGTTGCCTTGCTATGGAGACTTAAGATCCGTGATTATGCACGAATCCCACAAGTCGAAATATTCTATCCATCCCGGTTTAGAAAAGATGTATCAAGACATGAAAAAGCTATATTGGTGGCCCAATATAAAGGCAGACATCGCCACGTATGTTAGCAAATGCCTGACGTGTGCAAGGGTCAAGGCCGAACATCAAAGGCCATCAGGATTGCTAGTACAACCTGAGATACCCGAATGGAAGTGGGATAACATCACGATGGATTTTATCACCAAGCTTCCTAAGTCGTCGCAAGGTTTTGACACCATCTGGGTGATTGTGGATCGACTTACAAAATCTGCTCACTTCTTGCCAATAAGGGAGAATGATCCATTGGACAAGTTGGCAAGGTTGTACCTGAACAGGATAGTGGCAAGACACGGGATACCTGCCTCAATTATCTGTGATCGTGATGGAAGATTTACTTCAAATTTCTGGAGATCATTTCAGAAAGCTTTGGGTACAGATATTAGTATGAGCACTGCGTATCATCCAGAAACTGACGGCCAGAGCGAGAGAACCATTCAAACTCTCGAGGACATGCTACGTGCTTGCGTGATCGATTTTGGCAAAGGGCTGGTTAGCATTTTAATTTAGTGAGGAATTTTATACAACAACAGTTATCACGCTAGCATAAAGGCCGCACCTTATGAGGCACTGTATGGTCGAAAATGTCGATCACCGGTGTGTTGGGCCGAGGTTGGGGAAGCCCAACTGACTGGTCCGGAATTAATCCAAGAAACAACGAAAAAGATCGTCCTGATCAAGCAGAGGATGCAAGCTCCTCAGGATCGACAAAAGAGCTATGCCGATCGGAAACAAAGCCGATGGAGTTCAGGTTGGGGACGGGTTATGAAAGGTCTCGCCTTGGAAAGGGGGTCGTAAGGTTCGGTAAGAGGGCAAGCTGAACCGAGAATATGTGGACCTTTTCAAGTGTTAGATAAGTTGGGAAAGGTTAGCCTACAGGCACGGAACTTCCCTCAAAGAGTTGGAGGCAGAGTTCACCATACTTTCCATGTGTCTAATCTGAAGAAATGTTACGCTGACGAACCTCTAGTCATGCCGTTAGAAGGAATTCATGTTGTCGATAAGCTCTAGTTTGTGGAAGAGCCGTTGAAACTCATGGAACCGGGAGATCAATCGATTGAAGCGAAGCGGATACCATTGTTAAGGTTCGCTGGGGTACTCTAGGAGAGTCCTGTGTTCTCCGAGGGCGTGAAGATTCGTTCAAACAAAAATACACACAGCTTTTCCAAACCGGGGCTTCGTCGTCACTACAGGTCTTAAGCTTTAGGACAAAGCTTTTTTAATGGTGTGGACACTGTAACTTTATCAATTTCAGGTTCATTTTTACGCTCCTTTTATTGTCACTCATTTATTTTGGTCCGATACGCGTTTACTTTTAATTTAACTTTTAAGTTAAATCGCGTAGACGAGAAATAATCATTTAATGTAAACGGTCACCAAATAAATTAAGGTTTACATCCACCAAGTAATAAATAGTTATTATGAAGATAATTATGAACTTTGCATGCTTTATTTTTATTGGTCACGTAAAAGGCTTACGTATCGTAATAAAATACATTTGGACACACCCCAGAAATACCTAGACTTACCTAGACTCAAACCAATACCCACTTTTAATCCATAAACATAAAATTTGTACAATTAGTGTGTTAATAAGCCACCAAGGCCGAATAGGGGTAAGTTAAACCCACATATAATTCGTCCCTTGTGATTAGCTAGCTAGAAAATCTTGTCATGATCTTTAAAAGTACTAGTACTTCATCTAGCTAATTAAAACTTGTCCTAATGGTCTCTTACTAGCTAGTTACCCAATGGTTAATACCCATTTTCCTTCCTTTGATCCCTTTGGCCGCGGTTAACCAAGGAACAATCACACAAATCATAAGATTGTGTAATCTTGGAAGATCATGTACCATTATCTTGCAATTAAGAATTGTACTAAGTGGTTTAGCAAGAAAACCATGTGTAGTTAACTAGAAATCCCCAATACCACTATCTAGGGCTCGTTTGGTTTAGTTAAGGGGTTAGAGAAACCCAAACTAGTGCTATTAGCATATAAATACACACTTACTAGTTCATTTGATACATTTCCTAAACACTTAAACTCTCTCTCAAAGATAAACCAACTTCCATTCTCTTTGTTTCATTCGACATACACACAACCGGACCCAAACACGACCCACATTTATCTAAGGACTCAAGGAAGCCTTAAGAATCGAGCATAAGGGCATAAAGAAAGGGAACACGAGCTAGGAACTAGGGTTTACAAGCTTTGAAGCTTGGGTCATATATACGTTTGGGGTGTATATGTTCGTGTTTACTTCACACCTACGACTAAGAACTCTTGGACCATTGTAAGTCTTGACATTTAGCCATTGTGTCATATTTTAATTCGTATATTCTTGCCTAGTTGATAATGTCACGTAATATTTGATTGAAAATCATATGTGAGCGTGAACATGCATGGTTCGACCCATGCATGGTTCACGCACCTATATTAAGCATATACTATGCCTTGTGTGGTGCTAACATGAAAGAAACACGATTTAATATCGAGCAAAGGATTAAACATTTCATAAGAAACCCACGAATGTGAACCAAGGTGTTCATGAGTTTGTTTTTGTTAAAAACACGAATCCTATACGTAAACATTCGATGTAATCGAAACCTTTAGGCTTGGAAACATGTACGATAACTTACCTAGCGAGTGCATGTGAGTAATGGCGATAAATAAACATTAACTAGTGATAATCGAAAGTGTTAAAAACCCTAAAATCAAAGCTAGTGAATCAAGGGAGTGAGTTTGGGTCTTATTGGGCCCAATAGCCCACTAAGAGGCCCAACAGGCCACGACCCATGAGCCTACGGCTTATAAATAAGCTCTACGAGCTTATTAATGAACTAGAGGTGCTTATGTGATTCACCTGAACCCTAAAACACTTATAAAAAGCTAGCCAAACCCTTAATGGGCTTACTAGCCCATTAACGAGTCCAACTCGAGCCATAAGCTCACTATAAGCTTAAAACAGCTTATTGGTGAACCTATATAAGCTTAATGGGCTTAATAGACCTAAGTAAGGCTAATGGACCCTAATGGGCCAAGTTAAACCACTCAAAAACCTATTCGGACCCTTAATGGGCCTAACAGCCCAATAACGAGAGCTTATTGCTTATTTGATAAGCTGACCAAGCAAAACAGACCCTAATGTGCTTGTAAGGCTAGAAAATAAACTAGAAACACTTAAGGGACCCTTGTTATATAATTCGGGTTTGAGTTATTGGGCTCACAAAGCCCAATGAGCTCGAATAAGCTCCAATAAGCTCTCCCGAGCTTATTTTCCAACCAAACAGATTCAGTGGGCTTAAATGGACTTAGTGAAGGCTAAGTGTTTTAAATCTGAAATTGGACCATTTAAATAACTTATGGACTTAACGGGCCAAATAAGGCCCTATAGCAAATAAGCTCATTCCAAGCTTATTCATAAGCTTGGGAATGATTATATGTCTATGGAACTTAATGAATCCAAATGCCACTTGTTAGGAACTCTAACGGGCTTAAAAGTATTTTTACACTGTTAGGGACTAAATGTGTCATTTCTGGAACTTTAGGGACTATTGGAAACTATAGGGACCTAAAGTGTAAACCTTATAAATTTGGAGGACTAAACATGTACAAGTAATAACTTAAAGGTCTAAGGTGTAAAATGTTAAATTTTTCTTAATAGAAAGGGTTGTTTTGTAATTATAAGAAAACCTAAGGGTATTTATAAATAAAGGTTATTTTATAAACCCTTAGCGAATCGGACGAATTATTTTCAGATGTTCTACAAGTTAACATACGATTTAATAAATATGAATATTTATTAACAACTTCGTACATATAAAAAGTAAGTGTGAAAACCGTGTATTGCCCAACGAGCATCAAGTTGAATATAAATACATTAAACATGTGCACCACCACACAAGTGATAACAGTATATATAAACTATCAATTTGTTGTAGTTTATACGTTGAGTCTTTAGCCTAAATTTGTAGACTAAGACTGGCCGTATTTACTTAGGTATTTGACGGTGTGATTCATACTTGGATATATACTATCATTTTCAGAGGACTATTTACTAAGGTGAGTTCATAGCCCCATTTTTACCATTATTTAAATGATTTACATCTTTGGGGTGAGAACATGCTTGTTTTACAAATTGGACGCAAGTGTACATTTTATACAATGATTACGTGTTTGCCTAAGTAGCGATAACCCACTGAGCCCTTTATCATGAACTGTCAATTACTGGATTGTGAGCGCGAATGTTATAGATAGATCTATTTGGGATTGACAACCCCCGTTCGGGTGATTAGCTATCACCGGGAACTCAAAACGTATACCATGTCGGATTTAGGATATTGCGGGTTAGAACATCATTCACGGGCATTCATTGGCAATATATTGCATTCATACATGTCGAACTTCAGTGTCATGAGCTTAGGAAAACGTAATTACTTTTTATGATATTTGCATTCGTGGCATAATCATACACTTGGAAATCTTGCGGTCCTACTATTGATTTACATAAACCTATGAATTCACCAACTTTATGTTGATATTTTAAGCATGTTTTCTCAGGTCACTAAGACACGAGGTGCTCAGATACATTGAGGGGCACTTTTTGGAAAGAGTTAGTACTAAAGATTTGGGCGTATTACATTTTGGGAACATTTGTTATGAACCAAAATCTTTACTTATATTGTCGAACAATTTGAACCATGTGTTATGTTAATGGATTAGCATTTTGTTAATCCATGTATCTTTTTAAAACGACCCACGTTATTGGTCTTCTCATATCTTGTGCTATTGATCTATGAAGTAACGCCCTCGGATATTCAACATTCCGCTGCTACCCAGATTTTGGGGTGTTACATGGTGTTTGTTTCGGCTTATATGTAGGTCTATTAGTTTATTTGATTTCGGTTTATATAACATACGCCTCAATTTCCTGGCTTGTTTTGAGATTTATGAGATTATATAAGTTTATCATATCATAATAATCTTATATAAGGCCACAAGTATCAAAAATTAAGCAGAAATTGAATCATACGTTATATAAGCGAAATCAAATAAGGCTCACAAGGCCTTACGTATAAGCGAAACAAACACCCTACCACTTAATTTTTTGGAGCATTTCAATTGTATCTTTACTCCCTCACCGCAGATCAATTGGGAAGACTGTGAGACTGATGCTGTAGTGTTAAATAAACATTACATTATTATAGAGATAAGTCATTTTTTTGTCCTTATAGTTTGGTGCGGTTTTCACTTTTGGTTTAAAGTTAAAAAAAGTTTTGGTTTTAGTTCAAAACACATAGTTTCGTTTCACTTTTGATCCAAATCTACGTTGATCGTTAGTTTGACCAGCTAAATGATATAAAATGACTAAATTGCCATCATCTTGATATTGTAAAATTACTAAAATACCCATCCTTTCATTATTATTATTATTATTATTATTATTATTATTATTATTATTATTATTATTTATTTATTATTATTATCAGTTTATTAGATACTCAAGACATTTACAATAAATTAGAAGGGAGCCGAGATACTATCTGGGCCCCCACTCCTTTAGCAATAGCGAAACTGATCATATTAAATATATGAACAGCAGCACGTGCCCCAATGTCCTGAGCCATGGAGAACTTCCGGATCCGCTTCAGCAATGTAACAGCATCTGCCTCTTATTATTACTTGTTGGTTACCCGCGCATAGCGGCGACAATAAAAAATTTACTAACTCAACTTTTTACGTAATTTCCTACCCGCTTAGTAATTTCGTTTCACAAATGTATGTGTTCGTTGGGGTTTCTCGTAACTTTCCCGCAACAACATATTAATATCATCATTCTCGCATGTAAAAAGACAACACTCTCTCCGAAAGTATATACTCCCTCCATCCCAAAATTATTGTCCCCCAACAAAAAAACAGTTTAAGAAAAGTGCATTTATTACTGCTTTCTCTTTCTTACTTTTTGACAGAAAGACAATTTTACCCTTAGCTAATTAATTAAAGCATTCTTTAAAGTTTGTAATAATAATTCCAAACAAGGGTAATATAGTAAACTTTATCATACTTCCCTATCTATTTTTAGTAGTGGACAATTAAATTGGGACATCCCAAAAAAGAAACGTGGACAATAAAAATAGGACGGAGGGAGTAGTTTTAAAGTATCAAGTTTATATTTAATTAAGATTAAAGTTGTAAAAAAATATAAACAAACATAAAATAAACCATTTAAAATGTAAAAAAAATTATCAAAAATATATCAAATGTATATTGAATTTAAATGAGAATAAAATTTTAATAATTATGGTGAATTAGATAAAAATAAATTTATTAGATAAAAGATATTTCCACTTTGAAAATAATGTGATTTTTTAATCAAAGGTGACAATGTACATTTTATGATGTGATTTCAAAATGAGATTGTTGGTCAAGATTGCACCTCCTTATCTTAATTTTTAATGAGTCCCACATTATAAATGCTTTATATAGTACTAGTTGGATACCCGCGCATAGCGGCGGCGATAAAAATTGCTAACCCAACTCGCTCCGCAATTCCCTACCCGCTTAGAGAATTCGTTTGTTTGGGTTTTCGTAGCTTTCCCGCAACATCATATTAACATCATTCTCGCTTGTATAAAGACTCACACACTCTCTTGCCATCAAACTGTGTCTCTAAAAGTATATATCTTTTACGAATCAAGTTTGTATTTAAATTAAAGTTAAAGTTGTTAATAAATTCAAAAATAAACCCACAAAAATGTGAAAAACTAAAAATTTATAAAAATATATCAAAATGAATGTTGAATTAAAGATCACAGAATTTTAGAAAATACGATGAAATTAGATCATAAAAAAAATAGATAAAAAGATATATTAAATTGAAAATAAAAGTGATTTTTTAATTAAGAAGTGACACATGTCACTCTATGATGTGATTTTCTAAAATAAAATGGATGGTCAAGATTGCATCTTCTTATTTTAATTTTTGATGTGGTATAAATTAATTATAATAATATTATTAAAGTTAAGATCAATGTAGACCAACATTTGTCATAGACCAATGGAACCAATTTGGCATCATTTTTTTCAGCAAAATAAAAAAACTCATTTTTCACTTTTTTTAAAATAAATATCTTCAAACGGTAAATCGTCAACGACAAAAAATACACCATAGCGACGAGATTTTTTTTTCTTTCAGTAGACGGTTGACACGATATAATTTCGAGAACTTTTTTTTCGATTTTTTTTTCAGTCAAGAATTGCGAAGAATCATATTTGATTGTATAACGAATCATTGAGGAATTCGTTAACGGTTTCATTATATTGATTTCATAAAATCATATATGATTTCATAAAATCATATATGATTTGTGATTCCGACAAACTTTTTTCAATTTTGTTTCAGTCACGAATTACGAAAATCATATATGATTCGTACAACGAATCATATATGATTTCATAAAATCATATATGATTTCATAAATCATATATGATTTCATAAAATCGTATATGACTTTATAAAATCATAAAAAAAAGTTCGTCGAAAGTATATAGTGTCGCCCCTCTATAGAAAGATAATTTAATTCTCGTCGCGATGGTATGTTTTGTTTTGCGTAACGATTAACGGTGTGTGAGATATTTAATTTTTAAAAAAAGGTGGAAAGTGAGTTTTTTTATTTTTGATGAAAAAATGGGTGGCTAGGATTGGTTCATTAGGTCTATGACAATTATTAAGTCTATATTGAACTTTTGGCAATATTTTATAACATATCTTATATACTACACGTATACAAAACCAGATCTAACAACTCTAATCTCTTCCACATCACCTCTTCAACTACAATAAAATCAAATTCCTTTTATTTCTTCTTTGTTATAACCAAATATCACAAACACACTCAAAAACAACCCATGATTATCTATGTCTTCAATCAAAGCAGATAAAGAGTTTCTTCCCAAATTTATAAAAAAAAAACACAAACAAGATTCAAATGACTTTAGATGAATCATCACAACAGGAAATCTTGAAATCATGAACTTTTAACACAAAACCCAAAACAATATACTTATTCAAAAACCAAATCCACCATCACTCACAAGAACACACATACAAACACACTCACACGTCCAGATCTTGAGGCGACCTCAATTACTACCAGTGGTACGCCAGTAGCCATCTCCAATACCACGCTCGGAGACTTTGTCGGGGTGTTTGTTTGTGCGTGAGAGAATGTGTTTGTGCGTCTTTGACATACAATATGAAGGTAAGGCAGCGGTGGTGGTATTATAGATCAGTGGTTGTTTTTGTTGATTGTGTTGTACATAATGCAAAGAGAATGTGTTATAGATCAACGGTGGTGGTGTTATAAATCAATGGCTGTTGTTGATTGTGTTATGAGATGGGTTAATTTCGGATTATAAAAAGAATGTGTTTGTGTCACAAATCTGAATATTTGAGTAACTAGTATTGAATACTTCCTCCGTCCCTAAATAAGTGTCCACTATTGACTTTTTAAGTATTTTTTCATCAAACTATGACCTTAATTAATTTTTTTGTGTTATATATACTTAATGAAAATTATATCAATGAATATATATTTAAAACCCAATCTATTCATACATTTTGCATCAAAGTATTATATAACATTATAAGAAATAATTAAGGTCAAAGTTGCTAAAAAAATGATTTGAAAGGCATAAGTGGACATTTATTTAAGGACGGAAGGGTGTATTCACTTACTAGTTATCAAATATTCAGATTTGTGACTCACCACTTCTTTTTTTAATCGATATTAACCCATCTCATAACAAATCAACATCAGCCATTGATTTATATAACACCACCACCGTTGATCTATAACACATTCTCTTTGCATTATGTACAACACAATCAACAAAAACAACCACTGATCTATAATACCACCACCGCTGCCTTACCTTCATATTGTATGTCAAAAGAGCACAACACATTCTCTCACGCACAAACAAACACCCCGACAAAGTCTTCCGAGCGTGGTATGGAGATGGCTACTGGCGTACACTGGTAGTAATTGAGGTCGCCTCAGATTGGGGAACGGTGAGTCAAAGTGTGTTGTATGTGTGTTCTTGTGAGTGATGTGGATTTGGTTTTTTTGAATAAGTATATTGTTTTTTGGGTTTTGTGGTTAAAGTTCATTGATTTCAAGATTTTCCTGTTGTGATGATTCATCTAAAGTGTATTTTCGAATATTGTTGTGTTTTTTTTTTATAAATTTTGAGGAAGAAACTCTTTATCTGCTTTGATTGATAGTCTAGATAAATCATGGGTTGTTTTTGAGTGTGTTTGTGATATTTGGTTATAACAAAGAAGAAATAAAAGGAATTTGATTTTATTGTAGTTGAAGAGGTGATGTGGAAGAGATTAGAGTTGTTAGATCTGGTTTTGTATACGTGTAGTATATAAGATATGTTATAATAATATTGCCAAAAGTTCAATATAGACCCAACATTTGTCATAGACCCAATGAACCAATCACAGCCACTCATTTTTTCATCAAAAATAAAAAAACTCACTTTCCACCTATTTTTTAAAAATTAAATAATCTCACACACCGTTAATCGTTACGCAAAACAAAACATACCATCGCGACGAGAATTAAATTATCTTTCTATAGAGGGGCGACACTATATACTTTCGACGAACTTTTTTTTATGATTTTATAAAGTCATATACGATTTTATGAAGTCATATATGATTTTATGAAATCATATATGATTTATGAAATCATATATGATTCGTTGTTACGGAGTCATGCCGAATCATATATTGATTTTTTCGTAATTCGTGACTGAAACAAAATTGAAAAAAGTTTGTCGGAATCACAAATCATATATGATTTTATGAAATCATATATGATTTTATGAAATCATATATGATTCGTTATACGAATCATATATGATTCGTTATACGAATCATATATGATTTTCGCAATTCGTGACTAAAAAAAAATCGAAAAAAAGTTCCTCGAAAGTATATCGTGTCACCCGTCTACTGAAAGATAAAAAAATACTCGTCGCGATGGTGTATTTTTGTAGTGGTGACGACTTTTACGTTTGTAAGATATTTTATTTTTTAAAAAATGTGAAAAATGTGTTTTTTTTATTTTTGATGAAAAATGATATGGCCAGAATTGGTTCATTGGGTCTATGACAAATGTTTGGCTACATTGATCTTAACTTTAATATTATTATTATTATAATTTTATACCACATCAAAAAATTAAAATAAGAATAGATGCAATCTTGACCTTCCTATTTATTTAGAATATTAATCATTAGAGATGAATCGTGTCATTCTTAATTAAAAATCACTTTTATTTTCAATTTAATATATCTTTTTATCTATTTTTTTTATGATCTAATTTCATCGTATTTTCTAAAATTCTGTGATCTTTAATTCAACATTCATTTTGATATATTTTTATAAATTTTTAGTTTTTCACATTTTTTGTGGGTTTATTTTGAATTTTTTAACAACTTTAACTTTAATTTAAATACAACTTGATTCGTAAAAGATATTTACTTTTTTAGAGACACAGTAGTTTGATAGGCAAGAGAATATGAGAGTCTATCGTGAGTCTTTATACAAGCGAGAATGATGTTAATATGATGTTGCGGGAAAGCTACGAAAACCCAAACAAACGAATTCTCTAAGCGGGTAGGGAATTACGGAGCGAGTTGGGTTAGCAATTTTTATCGCCGCTGCTATGCGCGGTATCCAACTAGTACTATATAAAGCATTTATAATGTGTGACTCATTAAAAATTAAGATAAGGAGGTGCAATCTTGACCATCAATCTCATTTTTGGAAATCACATCATAAAATGACATGTGTCACCTTTTGATTAAAAAATCACATTTATTTTCAAATTGAAATATCTTTTTATCTATTTAATTTTATTTTGATCTAATTTCACCATATTTTTTAAAATTTTATGCTCTTTAATTCAACATTCATTTTGATATATTTTTATAATTTTTTTTTACATTTTAATGGGTTTATTTTATGTTGATTTATATTTTTTTACAACTTTAATCTTAATTAAATATAAACTTGATACGTTAAAACTACTCCCTCCGTCCTATTTTTATTGTCCACGTTTCTTTTTTGGGATGTCCCAATTTAATTGTCCACTACTAAAAATAGATAGGGAAGTATGATAAAGTTTACTATATTACCCTTGTTTGGAATTATTATTACAAACTTTAAAGAAGGCTTTAATTAATTAGCTAAGGGTAAAATTGTCTTTCTGTCAAAAAGTAAGAAAGAGAAAGCAGTAATAAATGCACTTTTCTTTAAACTGTTTTTTGTGGGGGGACAATAATGTTGGGAATGGAGGAGTCTTATATAATTCGGAGGAGAGTGTTGTCTTTTTACATGCGAGAATGATGATATTAATATGGTGTTGCGGGAAAGTTACGAGAAACCCCAACGAACACATAAATTGTGAAACGAAATTACTAAGCTGGGGTAGGAAATTAAGTAAAAAAGTTGAGTTAGTAAATTTGTTATTGTCGGGCTATGCGCGGGTAACCAACAGTAATAATGAGTGGCAAGGGGGGGGTGGAATGTGTTACATTGCTTGGAAGCGGAATCCGGAGTTCTCCATAGCTCAGGAGATTGGGGCACGTGCTGTTGTTCATATATTTAATATGATCAGTTTCGCTATTGCTAAAGGTGTGGGGGCCCAGATAGTATCTCGGCTCCCTTCTAATTTATTGTAAATGTCTTGAGTATCTAATAAACTGATAATAATAATAAATTAATAATAATAATAATAATAATATAATAATAATAATAATAATAATAATAATAATAATAATAATGAAAGGATGGGTATTTTAGTAATTTTACAATATCAAGATGATGGCAATTTAGTCATTTTATATCATTTAGCTGGTCAAACTAACGATCAACGTAGATTTGGATCAAAAGTGAAAACGTAATATGTGTTATTGAAATAAACAAAGCTTTTTTAAACTTTAACCATAAGTGGAAATACCGCACCAAACTATAAGGACAAAAAATGTACTTAACTCTATAACTAATGTAATGTTTTACATCTAAAGCATCAGTCTTCACAGTCTTCCCTAATTGATCTGCGGTGAGGGAGTAATGATACAATTGAAATGCTCCAAAAAATTAAGGGGGTGTTTGTTTCGGCTTATACGTAGGCTTGTGAGCTTATTTGATTTCGGCTTATATAACGTAGGTTTCAATTTTTCGGCTTATTTTGATACTTGTGGCCTTATATAAGATTATTATGATATGATAAACTTATATAATCTCATAAATCTCAAAACAAGCCAGGAAATTGAGGCGTATGTTATATAAACCGAAATCAAATAAACTAATAGACCTACATATAAGCCGAAACAAACACCATGTAACACCCCAAAATCTGGGTAGCAGCGGAATGTTGAATATTCGAGGGCGTTACTTCATAGATCAATAGCACAAGATAATGAGACGTACGACCAATAATCCGTGTCGTTTTTAAAAAGTTACATTGGATTACAAAAATGCTTATCATTACATAAGCTCATGGCTTCAAATTGTTCGACAAATAAGTAAAGATTTTGGTTTATAAACAAATGTTACCAAAATGTATACGCCCAATCTTTAGTACTGATCTTTCCAAAGAGTGACCCCCATGTATATGAGCACCCCCGTGCCTTATTGGACTGAGAAAACTATGCTTAATATATCAACATAAAGTGGTGAATCATAGGTTTATGTAAATATATAGTAGGACTGCAAGATTTCCAATGTGTATGGGATTATGCATCGAATGCAAATATCATAAAAAAGTAATTACGTTTTCACTAAGCTACATTCATGGCATGATGTCTCGACATGTAATGAATGCCAATATATTGCCAATGTATGCCCTGTGAGTGAATGATGTTCTAACCCGCAATATCCTAAATCCGACATGGTATACGTTTGTTCCCGTGATAGCTAAAATCACCCGAACGGGGGGTTGTGTCAACCAAATAGATCTATCTATAACATTCTGCGCTCACAATCCAGGAATGGAAAGTTCATAATAATAGGCTCAGTGGGTTATCGCTACTTAGGCAAACAGTAAATTCTTTGGTATATATGACACTTGCGTCCAATTTGTAAAACAAGCCATGTTATCACCCCAAAAATGTAAATCATTTAAAATTATGGTAAAACATGGGGTTTGAACTCACCTTTAGTAAAATAGTCTCTGACAATGATATATATATTCCATGTCAGGAATCACATCCGTCAAATACTAAGTAAATCGGCCAGTTTTAGTCTATAAAATTTAGGCTAAAGACTCAACGTATAAACTACAACAAATTGATAGTTTATATATACTGTTATCACTTGTGTGGTGGTGCACATGTTTAATGTATTTATATTCACTTGATGGCTCTTGGGGAAGTATACGGTTTCACACGTTCTTGTATATGTACGAAGTTGTTAATAAATATTCATATTTATTAAATCGTATGTTAACTTGTAAAACATCTGAAAATAATTTGTCCGATTCGCTAAGGGTTTATAAAATAACCTTTATTTATAAATACCCTTAGGTTTTCTTATAATTACAAAACAAACCCTTCTAGTTTATGAAAATGTAACATTTACACCTTAGACCTTTAAGTTATTACTTGTACATGTTTAGTCCTCCAACTTTATAAGGTTTACACTTTAGGTCCCTATAGTTTCCAATAGTCCCTAAAGTTCCAGAAATGACACATTTAGTCCCTTAACTTGTAAAAATCACATTTTAAGCCCGTTTGAGTTCTAACAAGTGGCATTAGGTTTCATTAAGTTCCAATAGGCCATATAAGCAGTCCCCAGCTTATGAATAAGCTTGGATGAGCTTATTTTGCCTATTGGGCCTTATTGGGCCCGTTAAGGTCCAATAAGTTATTTAAAGGTCCAATTCAGATTTTAAAAGCACTTAAGCTCTCAATAAGTCCATTTAAGCCCACTGAATCTGTTTGGTAGAAAATAAGCTCAGGAGAGCTTATTGGAGCTTATTCAAGCTCATTAGGCTTCGTGAGCCCAATAACTCAAACCCGAATTATATAATAAGGGTCCCTTAAGTGTTTCTAGTTTATTTTCTAGCCTTACAAGCACATTAGGGTCTGTTTTGCTTGGTCAGCTTATCAAATAAGCAATATAAAGCTCTGTTATTGGGTCAATTGTAGGACCTTAAGGGTCGAATAGGTTTTTGATGTGGTTTAACTTGGCCCATTAGGTCAATTAGCCTTCTTAGGTCTAAATTAAGCCCATTAAGCCTTATAATAGGTTCACCATAAGTGTTTTAAGTTATAGTGAGCTTATGCTCGAGTTGGACTCAGTTTAAGGGCTAGTAAGCCCATTAAAGGTTTGGCTAGCTTTTTATAAGTGTTTTAGGGTTTCATGTGAATCACATAAGCACCTCTAGTTCATTAATAAGCTCGTAGAGCTTATTTATAAGCCGTAGGCTCATGGGTCGTGGCCTGTTGGGCCTCTTAGTGGGCTGTTGGGCCCAATAAGACCCGAACTCACTCCCTTGATTCACTAGCTTTGATTTTAGGGTTTTTAACACTTTCGATTATCACTAGTTAATGTTTATTTATCGCCATTACTCACATGCACTCGCTAGGTAAGTTATCGTACATGTTTCCCAAGCCTAAAGGTTTCGATTACATCGAATGTTTACGTATAGGATTCGTGTTTTTAACAAAAACAAAACTCCTTGAACCCCCTTGGTACTTCACATTAGTGGGTTCTTAGGAAATGTTTAATCCTTTGCGTCGATATAAATCGTTGTTTTCTTTCATGTTAGCACCACACAAGGCATAATATATGCTTAATATAGGTGCGTGAACCATGCATGGGTCGAACCATGCATGTTCACGCTCACATATGATTTTCAATCAAATATTACGTGACATTATCAACTAGGCAAGAATATACGAATTGAAATATGACACAATGGCTAAATGTCGATACTTACAATGGTCCAAGAGTTCTTAGTCATGGGTGTGAAGTAAACACGAGACGTATACACCCAACGAATATATGAACCAAGCTTCAAAAAGCTTGTAAAACATAGTTCCTAGCTAGTGTTTCCCTTTCTTTAAGCCTTATGCTTGATTCTTAAGGCGTCTTTGAGTCTCTAGATAAATAGTAGTCGTGTTTAGGTCCGGTTGTGTGTATGTCGAATGAAACCAAGAGAATGGAAGTTGGTTTATCTTTGAGAGAGAGTTTAAGTGTTTAGGAAATGTATCAAATGAACTAGTAAATGTGTATTTATAGGCTAATAAACTAGTTAGGTTTCTCTAACCCCTTAACTAAACCAAACGAGCCCTAGATAGTGGTATTGGGGATTTCTAGTTAACTACACATGGTTTTCTTGCTAAACCACTTAGTACAATTCTTAATTGCAAGATAATGGTACATGATCTTCCAAGATTACAAAATCTTATGATTTGTGTGCTTGTTCCTTGGTTAACCGCGGCCAAAGGGATCAAAGGAAGGAAAATGGGTATTAACCATTGGGTAACTAGCTAGTAAGAGACCATTAGGACAAGTTTTAATTAGCTAGATGAAGTACTAGTACTTTTAAAGATCATGACAAGATTTTCTAGCTAGCTAATCACAAGGGACGAATTATATATGGGTTTAACTTACCCCTATTCGCTGGTGGTTTATTAACTTAATAATTGTCAATATTTTTATGTATATGATTAAAGTGGTAATGGTTTGGAGTTTCTAGTAAGTTAGGTATTTCTGGGTGTGTCCATATGTATTTTATTGCGATAACGTAAGCCTTTTACTGTGGACCAGTAAAAATGTAAAGCATGCAAAGTTCATAATTCATCTTCTTAATAAATATTTATTACGTGTGGATGTAAACATTAATTTATTTGTGTGACGTTAATTATGATTATTTTCGTCTCGCAGATTTACCTTTAAAGTTAAATTAAAAGTAAACGCGTATCGGACCAAAATAAATGGTGACAAATAATAGGAGTCGTAAAATGACCTGAAATTGAGAAATGTTACAGTGTCCACCCATTAAAAAAGCTTTGTCCTTAAAGCTTAAGACCTTGTAGTGGACGACGAAGCCCGGTTTGTGAAAAGCTGTGGGTATTTTTGTTTGACGAAATCTTCACGCTCCTAGGTGAACTCAGGGACCTCTCCTAGAGTTCCAGCGAACCTTAACCAATGGTATCCGGCTTCGCTTCAATCGTTTGATCTCCCGTTCCATGATTTCAACGGGCTCTTCCACAAACTAGAGCTTATCGTAAACATGAATTTCTTTCTAACGGCATGACTAGAGGTTCGTCAGCGTAACATTTCTTCAGATTAGACACATGGAAAGTATGGTGAACTCTGCTCAACTCTTGAGGAAGTTCCAGCCTGTAGGCAACTTTCCCAACTTTTGCTAACACCTTGAAAGGTCCGACATATCTCGGGTTCAGCTTGCCCCGCTTACCGAACCGTACGACCCCTTTCCAAGGCGAGACCTTGAGCATAAAATCCCGTCCCCAACCTTGAACTCCATCGGTATTTTCTGTTTCCGATTCGGCATTAGATCTTTTTGTCGATCCTGAGCTGCTTGCATCCTATGCTCTTGATAGGACGATCTTTTCGTTTTTCTTGGATTAATTCCGAGCCAGTCAGTTGGGCTTCCCCCACCTCGACCCAGCAATCCGGTGTGATACCCGGACATCTTTCGACCATACAGTGGCCTCATTAGGTGCGGCCTTTATGCTGGCTGATACTGTTGTTGTATGAAAACTAGCTATGGAAAATGCTTAACCACAGCCTTGCCAAAGTCGATTAACGCAAGCACGTAAGCATGTCCTCGATTGAGATTTGCATAGTCATCTCACTTTGGCCGGTCAGTTTCTGCTCGCGGATGATACGCTAGTGCTCATGCTTATTTATGTACCTAAAAGCTTCTGATATGATTTCAGAAATTTGGTGTGAATCTCCCTCACGATCACAGATAATGAAGGCATGTATCACGTTGTCTTGCTACTATCCTGTTCAAGTACAACCTTGCCAATTTGTCTAACAGATCATTCTCCCTTATTGGCAAGGAAGTGGCAGATTTTGTAAGCCGATCAACAATCCACTAGATCGGCGTCCAAAAACCTTGTGACGACCTAGGAAGTTTGGTGATAAAATCCATCGTGATATTATCCCACTTCCACTCGGGTATTGCTGGTTGTACTAACAGTCCTGATGGCCTTTGGTGTTCGGCCTTGACCCTCGCACACGTTAAGCACTTACTATAATTACATGGGACGAGGTCAGCCTTATGGTTTGGCCACCAACTATAATTTCTTCATATCTTGGTACCATTTTTTCAGAACTGGGATGGACAGGATATTTGACTTGTGGGTTCTTGCATAATCACGGATCTTAAGTCTCCATAGACAAGGTAACCAACTCCTGCCGTGTAAACATAGTGTTCCATTCGACCACTGTGGTTCCAATCTTTCATTGGGTATATCCCTTCTCATTATACCACCTACGTCTTCATTCACGAGATTCTCTGGTTTCTAGGCTTCGATCTGAGCTTCTAATATTCCGTTTGGGAAGATCAAGCCAATTTCATAACTAAGGGCTCGATAACCGCAATGGCTCAATCTGTTCATTACGGTACTCAACGCATCCCGGCACACTACGTTGCCTTCCCTGATGTTAACGAATGTCTAATCGTAATCATTAACAACTCTTAGCCAACGGCTGTTTGCCTCATGTTAAGCTCCTTCTGATCAGGAATGTGTTATAGGCTTTTATGGTCGGTGAACACGGTGCATCTGGTTCCGTAAAGATAGTGTCTCCATATTTTTAGAGCAAATACCACCGATCCAAGTTCTAAATCATGAGTGGTGTAGTTCTTCTTGTGAACTTTTAGTTGTCGAGAAGCATAAGCAATCACCTTCTCTCTCTGCATCAATACAGTACCTAAACCCTTGTGTGACGCATCACAGTAGACCACAAAGTCTTCGCTCAATTCAGGTATGCCAGAATTGGTGCACTGCACAAACTTCTGCTTTTTAAATGTAAAAAGCGTTCTCTTCATTTTCACCCCAGTCGAACTTGACTTCCTTTCTGAGTAAGTTTCGTCTTGATTTCGCTCAATCTTTGAAAATCCTTCGACTGAACCTTCTATAGTAAAACCAGCTCTAGACTAAAAACATGAGCGGTATCTCCGTTGGTGTCTTAGGAGACGCCCAATCTTGGGGGGATAGATTCTAATCTGGGCTGGATCCACATTGTATGCCTCTGCTATCAATGAGTGTCCGGAGGAAATTGTACCTTCGGAATCCAAAATTCACCAATTCGAAAATTTGCATACAACTTCTCTATCTTAAGCAATTCTAAAATGGCTTTGAGATTTATTCATGCTCTTTCTGTCCTTTGAATAAATAAGTATTGTCATCGATAGAAAGACAATTACGAACTTATCCAAGTAGGGCTTGCACACTCGGTTCATAAGGTCCATGAATACCGCAGGTGCGTTTGTTAGCCCGAATAGCATAACCTGAAACTCGTAATGACCATACCAAGTTCAGAATGCCGTCTTTGGAATGTCTTGCTCTCGTACTCTAAGCTGCTGATAACCCGATCTCAAATCTATCTTCGAATAAATACTGGATCCCTGGAGTTGATCAAATAAATCGTCGATCATTGGGAGTGGATAACGATTCTTCACTGTCAGCTTATTTAACTCATGGTAGTCAATGCACATCCTGAATGACCCATCCTTCTTTTTGACAAACAAGACCGGGGCTCCCCAAGGTGAGGAACTAGGTCTTATGAAGCCTTTGTCAGAAAGCTCTTGTAGTTGTTCCGACAATTCCTTCATTTTGGACGGTGCCAATCGATACGGTGCTCGAGCTACGGGTGCGGCTCCTGGGATTAAGTCGATCTGGAATTCCACTGGTCGAGCCGGAGGAAGACCCGACAAGTCCTCGGGAAACACTTCCGAAAAATCTTGAACGATTGGTACGTTCTTAAGTTGCTTTCCTTCCGACTTGTCCTCCTCCTTCTTGGCGGATATCTGTGCCAAAAAGACCTGACATCCTTTCGCCATGTACTCTTGATCCTTTGAACATGAGATAATGGTCAACCGAGATTCTCTGTCGTTGCTACTCTCGTCACCACAAAAAATCAGGGTTTCATTCCCATAGGGAATTTGAACAAGTTTCTCATCACACACGATCACGGCGTAACACCTTCTTAACCAATCCATGCCGATAATAACGTCAAAACTACCCAATTCTACGGGCATGAGATATATGTTGAACGGATGGTTTAAGAAATTTAAAGAGGAACCCCGCATAATAGTGTCTACCCCGACTATTTTCCCGTCAGCTAATTCCACATTATAACTATTTTCTAATAGGGTTTGGGCGATGTCAATCAGGGAACTAAACGCAGTATATATAAAGCTTCTATCGGCACCAGTGTCAAATAAGATAGATGCATAGCGGTTGTTTAAGAGGAACGTACCCGTGACAACATTGGAGTCCGGGTCCCTCGATGCATTCCCTTTCTTCTCTGCATTCCCAGCTGCGTACACCCAGCCTTGTGCACTCCCATTTCCCCTATCCTTATTCTTCAACTTTGGACAATCTCTCTTGAAATGTCTTGGAGCTCCACATTCAAAACAACCATTCCCTTTAGGATTTTCCCCATTGCCCTTCTGAGTATTAGCAACATTTGTGTTGCCAGAACTCCTGCAGTCGTGGGCAAAGTGCCCTACCTTGTTGCACTTTTGGCACTTCTGAGTACACGGGCCATTGTGATGAAAATGGCACTTGGTGCACTTGGGCAAAGATCCACCGTATGGCTTCTTTTCACCCGGACTGTACCCATATTGTAGACCTTTGTGACATTATGCCTCTTGAAAAGGTTATTGCTGGTGACACTTGGTTGTTACTGAATAAATCCATCAGCCTTCCTTTTGTGTGTCAGACTGCCTTTCTGGTTGGTGCGGAGTTTTTTGATCCCATCAAGTCGTTGCACAACTATAGTTCATTCCAACGTCTGGGTCTGGCAGATTTGCCCGTTCTATACAATGTTGTAAGGAATTAATGATGTACTTGTCAACCTTATCGGTTTCGTTAGGCAACAAAATGGTACATATCAGGTTAGCTCTTGGAAACGTTCTGTGTAGCTTGGAACATCGTCTCCTTGACTTTTTAGGGTTCACAGCACGATTCTAATTACTTAATTCACCCTCATACGGGGCAATACTTGTCCGTCATTCTTTTTCTTGAGTATTTTCTCAAGTCATTGCATCATGGCCTTTAGGACCTAAGGTGTTCTTATCTGACCATTCAACAAAGTCAAAGCAGCACCTAACAGAGTGAACGGTGGCAAAACTTCATTGATTCTTAATAGCACAACCATGATATTGAAAACTGACTCCATCTTCTCAATCACCGAGTCAAAACAGACCACGCTTCAGTCTCCTTGAAGTTTAAGGGTTGACACTTATGAAGTTCAGCCGTAAAAACACAAGGCGCGTAGTTTGCAAGTTCCTTCGGTTTTATCCTATCGTAGCGAACTGTGGCTTCCATCTCCATTGTGGGATTAAGTTTCGCCAAAGAGCTTGGTCAATCATTGCTTGAGATGGATTCTGGAGATCATGTTGTTTTGGGTTGGGTTTTTAAAGGGGTTTATGGTCCTATTCTGCGTCGTATGGTGCATGATTTGTCTAGATCATAAAGAAAAAACTACGAGTTTATATGAAAGAATATTATTATGTATAGATGAGGTATCAACACAAGAGAGGTATATAGTATGCATAACACTCATTTCACTATAATTTGAAATTTTTACATAAAATGTTGTGGATTACACAAAATACAATACACAAAGATCTATGGTTATGCTAGCGGTAAACCCCTAATATCTAACATGCTGTTACAATTGGAACTAGCAAGATAAAATAACATAAAATCATTTGATGTGATGTCAGCATCCCATGAGCATCATGGTGATCTGGAATTCCTAGCTTTGGTCCTGGCTGTCGAGCTCTCCTTGCTGCTTAGACAGTGCTAACAACTCGGCCTGCATGTCACTCATCTCTCGCCTCATGTCTCTAATGACTCGGAGAGTCTCTACCATCTGTGCCTGACGCCTACGGTCAGTCTCTCGAAAGCGTTGCTTACTCCAGCCTGCGAATTGAAAGAGAGTCTCATGTACTGCATGTGTGTATGTAAGGTGAGTACCCTGCAGCTGTTTAGTAGTGTCTGGGTATGCATGGAGCATGGGGTCTAGTGTGCATACACATGATTACGATAGGTCTGAAGCTCCTGATGAGTTACCTGACTCAATCCTATCGAGTGAACCCAAGCCTCTCGGGAAGCATATGCCTCATCTTTCACCATCCATACTGTCTCCTGGAGAGTCATCATATCCCCCATAAGTAAATCGACCCGCTGCGAGTCCATATCGACTCGCTGTGATATACGAGACCTACTATCCTGAGCATCCTCTAGTAAAGCAATAATAGTCCTGTGATACCATCTCATGGAGCATTCAGCCAGCTCTGTGTGACTCTAGTATTGACCTCTCCTTACAGAATCAAGGTGCTATCTCAGGAACTGCCTCTGCCGGATCTACCCAAGTATCCCTAATGCCGTACCCAACATCTCTAATCCCCTGTCGCCTCTCTTCAGCATCTACTGTGCTGACAAACCCATAATCTATCCCCCAACACTGTAGGTTTCTAGCCAGTAGATTTCTCACGCCTCGTATCTGAGCCTGAGTGGACTCATACAATACCTCTTGTGAGGTGGCTGCTCGGAGCGGAATATTCATCCCTACGGTCAAAAGGTGGTGGTATTTATAGAGTGGTAGGTGTGGTGTGAGGTGATGGTAATGCTGGTAGTTATGCATACAATTAAGGGCCTGATGTGGTTGTCTATCCTGAGTGTCTGGATTTGGGTTGGACACCCAGATGATGGTAGTAATGGTGATGGCAATGGTTAGGTGGTGATGAATGTGTAGGTGGGGCTGTGCACCTAGCAAGGCGCTCTCCTGCAGAGGGTGGTGATAGTGAGATAGGTGGTGATGGTGATGGAGTAGTCATGGCGTAAGATGTCTCTTAATCTCTGCCTTTCGGTGGAAGGGATATGGAAGTCTGAGCCCCGGTCGTGTAATCCTAGCCCAATCGTGATTGTTCGTTGAAGGGTGGTGGTTGTTATAGTTGGCTATGTTCCCTAGGTGAGGAAAATAGGCTCATCAACAAGTTATATCAAATAGCAGAGTAGACAGAGTTAAGTGCTCCTCCTCTTCCCCCTCCCCGTCCTCATCATCCTCATCCTCATCATCAACGTCATCCCCAGATGAATCGGCAATCATCATCTCCATCATCTCCCGTCCATAGGATAGTTCAACCAGACCATCCTCCTGTCTCATCATCCTGTACTCTCTGGATCATCCCTCGGGATCTGATCAGTAACAACTTCAAGCAGGAAAGTGATGAATCATTATACCAAGCTTGGGAAAGATATAATGATTTACTGTATAAGTGCCCAACCCACAAGGTAAACATATTTTATAAAGGATTGGACACTATGAACCATTAATTGCTTGATTCGCAGGGACCAATTCCTGGGATGACACCAACTCAAGCTCTGACGGCAATACAAACTATGGCCGACCACTCTCAAAAGTGGCACGATAGGACATCAAGCAGGAACGTTAGCAATAGCAGCAATACTGATGGACTTGCTGCAATCATAAGTAAACTGGATAACTTGGGATGCGATATGAAGAAGCTGAAAGAAAATGTTCATGCGATCCAAGTTGGATGTCAAATCTGCGAAGGACCTCACCTTGACAAAGAATGTCCTCTCAACGAGGAAGTCAAACAGTTGGAAGAGGTCAAGTATGGAGAATTCAGGCGCTCCGCTCTGTTGGTCCCTAGGAATGTGATATAAAGTTTATCAAATTAGACTAATTACATTCCATGGCAACGAAGTGAGTTTTAAACAAATATATAAGCAATATAAAGAACAAGTTTAAAACACACAGAAGTACTTTTCAACGTATAGACTTTTATTAGAATCAAATAAAGAATCTATGACACACCTTGCTTGCGGAATAGCAAGGTGGTTGAATGAAAATTGAGGTGTTATCTCCTTCAAACTTATTCTCTAACCAAAGTTATGAAAAATAAGAAAACAAACTTGTTATGACTAAACTGAAGCTTCAGCTTTTAGTAGTACGAGTCAGTTTGTTTGAGAGTTAAATGAACTCTTCAATGTGTATCACATTAATTGGAAGAGATAACATTTACTCTGGGAATCCCTTTCCTTTTATAGGCAAAGTGATTAGGGTTTACATGTTAACCTAATACACATGTCAAGCATTAAATAGGTGGTTGAGCTACCATTTAATGTACACATGCTTTATAGTACCAGGTACAGTCCTTAAAGGAAATTTAATGTACTTCTATACCAACTTTAGAAGTAACATTTCCTAAGGAGATTGATTTATTCCTTTTGACATAAAGCAATCTTTTTCCCTCCTTATAAACCTTCTAGAAGTGAAACAACACGTTTCAGCTTCTGTTAAGGAGATAGACAACATTCAAATTAGAATTGTTAACCAAGCTGAACTGAAGCTCCAACCAAGGGCCTTCTTCAGTTTCTGTACCGCTACATAAATTGAAGTGAAGATACTTCCCAGTCTTCTAAGGACCTGAAGAGCTGACACTGAAGAAGCTTCAATGACTCAAGCTAAAAAACTTTAGCTTGAGAAACACTTAGGGGATTTTATGTTTAAATCTATTGAAAGATTGAAGGGCTTAGGAACTGAACCCAACAATCCCCCCTATTTGAATATACAAATTGCCTAAGTTAAAATCAATTGTAAGTGAGCAAAACAACTTCTTCTTACACAATTGATATAGATTGAACAACATAAACTAATAACCATTCATTCTAACTTTCATTATATTACATTTACAAAAGATAAAGTTATTACAAACGATTTCTATACTATTGCCTTAGCTGTTCACTGACCTTCTTCTTCATGCTGAACTTGATGACTTGTGTTTCTTTGTTGACCTGAAATGGTCTTTTAAGTCATTAGTTCTTTTTCTTTTATTGTTAGCTAACTCATTTATCTCATTCAGAGGATCTTGTTCTTTGAGGGGTGGCAATCTTGAGTTCTTGTTTAGTTTGAGTCAGCTGATCCAATCTTATCTTTACCAGATCATAAATGGTTTTCTATCCTTTTTCACTTTTGTCTGGACAAGCTTGCATTACTTCTCTCCATTCTCTCGAATGTAGATCACTGACCTTGAGATTTGAGATGACTTCATCAGATCTGTTTTCCCTATATATTTTTAGTGTGATATGGCCTTTCTTTGTGAGAACTTCACAGTTTGTGATCTTAGGGCTTTTCTTTCTTTTCAGCATCTTGTCACAGTATTTATCAAAGAGTAACTTCTTGGTGTAGTACTGTGTCACAACATTTTTTCCCAATAGATCAACTAATTCATCTTTCAGGTTTGTGTCAGCATCTTTGGTGTTCTTCTCCCCCTCAGCAGGTGAAGCAGTTGCTTTGCTTGATGAAGGAACATTCATGCTTGTAGCTCCTGATGCATTTTCCACCATGGTGGTAAACCTGTTCAAGGTATCAGTAACGTTGTGCAAAAGACTTGGAAGAGAATCTAAAGTCGTGAGCTTTTCTCAAACTAAAGAAACTTGATTTGGCAAATTAAGAAACTCTATTGGAAGTTCCCATTTAATGTTCTTCAGTTCAGCTACATGGGATGAAAGACTGAAGATAGTGGAAGTGAATGTCTCTAGTTTTGTTGGAATCTCTTTATGATAGGGCCCTTTTGTGAGATAGGGCCCTTTTGTTTGAGAATATCACAGTTTGTGATCTTGGAGCTTTTTCTTCTTTTCAGCATCTTGCCATAGTATTTATCATAAAGTAACTTCTTGTTATAGTACTGTGTCACAACATCTATGCCCAAGAGATCAACAAGTTCATCGTGCAGGTTTGGTTCAGCATCCTTTATAGCTGGATTGATGTTCTTCTCCCCCTCAACAGGTGAAGCAATCGCTTGGCCTGCTGAAGGAACATCCTTGGTTGTAGCCCTTGATGCATTTTCCACCACAGTGGCAAACTTATTCAAGGTTTTAGAAACCTTGTTCAATAGACTTGGAAGGGAATCCAAGGTCTTTAGATTTTTCTGAACTGAAGAAATTTGACTTGGTAAATCAAGAAACTCTGTTGGAAGTTCCCATTGAATATTCTTCAGTTCAGCAACCTAGGAGGTAAGGCTGGAGATAGTCGTAGTGAAGGTCTCCAGTTTTGTTAGGATCTCTTTTAAGTCCCCATGTAGCTTGATTTCCATGTCTCTAACATGCTTCTTTAGCTCTTTAATGTCTCTCCAGATATTTTAGTGATCTTAAAGGGGAGCTTTTCAGTTCAGTTGGTAAGCAGCTAGCAAAGTCATATGAGCCTAAGATCTTGGAGAATTCAGGTTTTAAAGAGGTTACTAGAAGATCAGTGAGTTGGTTGATGTCTGGATATGAGGGCCTAGCCTTCAGTGAGGCAACTTCAGCTTCAACTTTTGCCTTTTGTTGTTCTAGCTTGTTCTTCTAAGACTAAAGTAAGTGAACATGAGCCATTAATTCTTGAATTTGAGCTGATTTTGGAGATGGAGGATGTGGGACTGAAGTGTCTTTAGGTAAATCATGAGAAGTAGCATGAGTGTCTTCAGCTTTTTCAATTTCCTCTTCTTCACTCTCATCTGAAACAATTATAGGATCATCCTGTAGGGAGTCAGGAGTGAAGAAGGTAGATCTTATGTCTTTCAGGAGATTTTATAAATCCTCAAGCTTTATCTTCTTTGAAATTTCATCAGCTCTGGACTCCTCATTTGTACCTAGGTTAGTGTGGGCAGTTTTCAACCCATCTCCAACAGATTTGGTTTGATCACTACTGAGCTAAGGGTGGGCTCATTCTTCACTGGTGGCCCCTAAAGAAGTTGGGCCACCAGCTGCTTGTTGTGCCTCTTTATGAATTTCACCAACCACTGGTGTGGGAGGTGAAAGATGGCTTGGGCTTTTGTCCTTGGCCGAACTAGACTGAGTATCTTTTTCTGATTGGCCAGTTTTGGATTTGGATGCCTCAGTCTTGGACTCAGATGTGTGTTTTGAAGATTGTTTTCTTCCGAGTCTACTTTTAACTCCAAGCTTTTTGCCTTGGGGGACCTCTTCAGTTTGTGAAGAGGGTTTTGGAGCTTTGGAATCCACAGGCACATCTAAATTGCAGATGGCCTTCACGTAGGTATTAAAGGGAGGTTCTTTAGGTTGGTTTGGCTTTAGTGTCCAATTGTGAACACTAAAGACCTGAATGGGGTTTATGGTGAGCTCCTCATAATCATATTTAGGCATCATATGTTCAAGTAGAAGAGATATAAACCTAGTATAAGGAACAATCTTTTCCCTAGTCTTCTTGTTCAGCTTATGAATTAGATCCTCCCATATTATCTTTGCATAATCCACCTGTACTCCATTGGCCAGACAATATAAGATAGTGGCATCGTTATTTGATATTTGATCTAGGCCACTTGTTTTACCACCTAAACACTACATGATTTGAGCCATCAGCAACCTTCACCTAGGAGGAAGGCAACTCTTTTTGAGAGTTCCTTTTATCCCAATCTTTCCCTATACCCTATTGTTGCAAACCGTGGTCTCACTGTTGTTATAGAGGGTGGGGGAACATACATACTTGAGTGAGGTAGGTATTGTGCCCTAAGAGCATTTCTAAAGGTTGTAATACCTATGTCTCCTCTAACTCCACCTGTGGGAGTGGATACCCAAACCTTAGAGCCTTCTAAGGTCTTTATTGTATACCAAAATTCACTAAGGTACTCTTTGTATTGAGTTGGGGCTCTTGTAAATGCTTCATTTAGACAGCATTTGGGAATGAAGTCTAACACATCCTTAAAGTATTCTTGGTTGGGATGTGAGGGATATAGGAGTGCAACTTCATTATTGGTGATGAAAGTGATCTCATCAAAAGTGAAATCAACCTAACTTGCAGGTAGAAAAGGATTTGGGCTTTCAGGTTTGTCAAGAGTGACAGGTTCTTCTTTGGGAGCAATTTTAGGTGATGAGGGGTTTTGTGAGGATGATTCTGCCATCGTGGGTAGTTAGGGTTTTGAAGTTTTGATCTGGTTTGAGGTATGTGTTTGGTTAGGTCTGGATGAATCTGTGAGAATGAGTTGTTGATGGGTTTGTTGTGATTTATATGATTGATGAAATTACAAAATTTTCTTTGAGAAATTGTAATATTCATTTGAGGTTATAAAGCTATAGGAATATTTAGGGTTTGTTTTCAACATGTGCTAAACTTTGTATTCAATGAAAGTCAGCACAACATGCTTTTGATACCTAGAACAGTGAACAACCGTCTATTCAACTGCAAAAGTTGGTGAGAGAAAGATGATGAGGTCATTCTAACTTTTGCACATCCTCTTTTAATATATTTTAATTAAACAACTTCTTTGAAAAGGAAATTATTTTGATAAAATAATATTATTTTTAAAAATCACATTTGTTTTAAAAACTGACCTTGAGATTGATGTTTGAAAAGGCTAGCCTAGGTTCGCAGGTTTTGATGTTATAGTCAGCTGAAATGATTATTTAAACCTTCCTCATCATCAATCTTCTAGCTGAAGAGACAAAGCCACAAAAGCTCATCAAAGCAAATCCATGAATGAGACATATTACGCTCAATTACTTCACTCGAGAGATCCTTAAGATTTAGATAAAATTATTATTTCTAAAACTAAACTGATGAAATAAACCAGTTTTTTAGTTCTTGGCTAACCAATTCAGATGCTCCAGCGAAGGCGACAAAACCACACATGCTCATAAAAATCCATGAATGAGACATATGTGATTGCTTAGTTACTTTCTTAACAAGCTAAAGATTGAATGCGAAAACTAACCGTGACTTTTAACAATAAACCATGAAAATTAGTTTCAGCTTAGGATAAAATCGCTGAAGCTTCAGTTTTCTTCAGACACTACTGAAGCTTCAGGTTTTGAATCAATGTTCAGCATACCTAGTTCAATAATCAATCTTTTGAAAGTTGGCTCATCCAGAGGCTTAATGAAGATATCAGTAAGTTGATATTGAGTGGGAATGAAATGTAATTTAATGTCCCCTTTGAGAATATGATCTTTGATAAAGTGATATATGATATCAATATGCTTTGTTATTGAGTGCAGAACTGGATTGTTTAAGACTGCAATAGCACTGTGTTATCACAAAATATGGGTACCTTTTCATATATGATGTCATAGTCAGTGACTTAACTTTTCATCCATAGAATGTTGGCACAACATCCAGCAACATCTACATATTCAGCTTCAGCTGATGACATAGCAACCGATTGCTACTTTTTTGCACTCCAGCACACAAGTTTGCCTCCTAGCAACTGACAAGCACCAGAGGTGCTTTTCCTGTCCATGTTGCAACCAACATAGTCAGAGTCTGAGTATCCTTTTAGATCAAAACCTGAACATTTTAGATACCACAAACCAAGACTGGAAGTACCTTTTAGGTACCTGAAGATTCTCTTAACAACAATAAGGTAGGATTCCTTAGGATTTGCTTGGTATCTTACACAGAGAGAAGTTGAGAATTGAATGTCAGGTCTGCTTGCAGTTAGATACATTAGTGATCCAATCATACATCTATACTGAGTCTCATTTACAGTTTTGCCACTGAGATCATGTCCTAAGTTATTATGGGGTACCATTGGAGTTTTCACTGATGAACTATTTATGTCATACTTTTTTAGCAGATCCTTGACATATTTTTCTTGGTTGATTGAAATGCCTCTTTTAGATTGTTTAATCTGAAATCTAAGGAAGTAGGTGAGGACACCCATCATGCTCATTTCATATCTTTGAGTCATCAATTTAGCAAATTGTTTGCACAATTTTGTGCTAGTGGACCTAAAGATAATATCATCAACTTAGATTTGAACCAGAATCACATCGGTTTAAGTTTTGTAGACAAACAGATTATTGTCTATCTTACCTCTTACAAACTTATGTTCGGTGAGAAAAGTTAAGAGAGTTTCATACCATGCTCTTAGAGCTTGTTTAAGTCCATAAAGGGCTTTATCCAATTTGCAGACATGGTTAGGGAACTCATTGCTCTCAAAACCTAGAGGTTGTTTGACATAAACTTCTTCTTTTAGTTTACCATTGAGGAATGCACTTTTAAAATCCATTTGATAAACAATGAAGTTCATGTATGTGGCAAAGGCAAGAAAGATTCTGATTGCTTCAAGTCTTGCAACTAGAGCAAAGGTCTCATCATAATCTATACCTTCTTGCTGATTGTAGCCTTGAGCTACAAGTCTTGCCTTGTTTTTTATGATAACTCCAGTTTCATCCCTTTTGTTTTTGAAAACCCATTTTAAGCCAATTATGGTTTTGCCATAAGGTGTAGGAACTAATGTCCAGACTTTGTTTTTGGCAAATTATTTTAGTTCATCTTGCATGGCATCAACCCATCCAGGATGCTTTAGTGCTTCAGAGACCTTTTTAGGTACTTCTTCAGAGAGAAAATCTACAAAGAGACATTCATGAGCTGAAGCAACACTAAGTTGTTTGGCCATGGCTCTTGTAAGCATTCCATCCCCTAGATTTCTAATGATATTGACTAGCTCAATGTGTTTGTCCTGAGACCATCTGTCTTGAGGAGCTGGAGTAACCACTGATGGAATGGGTAGGAGTGGATTTGGGATTGAAATTGTATCTTATACTAAAGTATCTTCTACATTTAGAGAAGATAAGTGTTCAGATATCTGAATGTCTTCAATGTTTGGGAGATTTTCAATGATTTTTTCATCATTGTTGTGATTGGAATGTTCAGACAGATTATCATTGAAGATTTCATCAGTTTGAACAGTTTGATCATTTTGATTAGTTTGACCATTATGGTCGGATGAAAATTCAGTTTCAAGGACAACTAGTTCAAGACTTTCATAGGGTTCTATGAAGGATACATCATTGCTGTTTGTTTGATATCTTTGAGAAGGCTCATAAGGATGAAGATATTCATCAGGTGGATATCTTTTATTTTCAGCAGTGTTGATGTTGTCAACTGAAGGTTTTGAGAATTTGATAGCATCAGGGCTTTCATCAAATGTGATGTGATAGATTTCTTCAGTTTGCTGTCTTCTAGTATTGAAGACTCTGAATGCCTTGGAAACAAGTGAGTATCCAAGAAGATAACCATCATCAGCTTTTTCATCAAATTTTCCTAAGTGATCTTTATGATTGTGGATGTTAACTGGACATCCAAAGACATGAAGAAAATTAATGTTTGGGATTCTCTTACGAAAAATTTCATAAGGAGTTTTGAGATGTCTTTTCACAATAGTGGATCTGTTTTGAGTGTAGCATGCAGTGGCTACAGCTTCAGTCCAGTATTGTTTAGAAAAGACAGTTCCTGAAAGCATTGTTCTTGTAGCTTCTATGAGGGTTTTATTTTTCCTTTCAGCAACACCATTTTGTTCAGGTGTGTAAGGAAAGGAAAAGTTTTGAGAGATCCCTTTTTCATCACAGAAGTTGACAAGAATGTTATTCCTGAATTCAATACCATTCTCAGTTCTGAGTTGTTTAACTTTGATGTCATTTTGATTTTCAACTCTTTTGATGAAAGACATGATGGTTTTAGGTGCTTGACTTTTCTTCTTCAAGAAGTATACCCAGGTGTACCTTGAGTACTCATCAATAATGATAAGGGTGTACTTTTCATGGTTAATGGACCTAGGAGTTATAGGTCCAAGTAAATCCATGTGAAGAAGATAAAGATATTTCTTGATAGAAGATGTCTGTTTTGTTTTGAAGCTGGCCCTATGATTCTTTCCCTTTTCACATGATGAACATGGTTTATCTTTTGAGTAGACAAGTAAGGGAAGACCAATCACAAGATTTTGTTTTGCCAGTTTATTGATTGTTTTGAAGTTTAGATGAGCAAGTCTTTTACGCCAAAGCCAGTTGAGATTTTCAGAGGCTTTGGCAAAAAAGCAAGACTCTTGAGCAGAGGATGTCATGTCAAGAACATAAACATCTCTTACTCTTAGAGCAATCATTACAACTTCTTTGTTGGAGTTGAAGATTGTTCCTCTTTTCTCATCAAACTGAATAATATATTTAGCATCACAGAGTTGACTGATGCTAATTAAATTGTATTTAAGACCATCTACAAATGCTACCTTTGTGAAAACTATACCATTACATTTGATAAATCCATACCCTTCAGTTGTGCATGTAGAGTCATCTCCAAACACCACTTTAGGTCCTGGTTGTTCCACATATTTGTGCAGGTAACTCTTGACACCAGTCATATGCCTTGAGCATCCGCTGTCCAGGTACCAGATGGGCTTCCTGATGTCACACTACACAAATATGTTCAGAATGGTTAGTTTCGCTTAGAAACCCACCTTTTAGTGGGAGTCTTGGATCTGTTAGCATTTGATGATTCAGCTCTAGTTGATTTTAGAGCCTCAGCCTTTTTGGCTTGAAGTGCTTCACCTCTTTTGAACCATTCAATATCATAGTGATCAGTTGTGGTATGAGTTGAGCTGCCACAAACTTCACATCTTTTGAATGTATGTTAAGGATTTCTTGGATTGATCTTTAACACCCCTAAATTTACACGCAGCGGGACCAACAGTTTGGGTGTTAATTCATAGCACAATCACATAAGAATATAAAGAACGACTAAAAAAGAGACGTTATAAAACATTAGTTTCATTCTTGAAATCAAGTAAATAGATGTACTATGTTGAATCCCACACCGCCATGATCGGTTCTTTATTGATATAAAAGAGTATTGTTACACTTGGAAGAATCCAAATCACCAATATTGAGAACGTGTATGTATAACAAAGTTATGCGGAATCTACAACTTTGATACTCAGAGAAATGTAGAATGACACATAATGATCACACACAAATAAAACACAAAACTCACGCTTCAATATTATAAAAAATACGAGCACTCCTTTAAGTACTGGGGTTAACACAACCTTGATCTAAATCGAATTTTCTCTAAAACGATCCTCTTAAAGTTCTATCTATCACTACTCTAGGGATCTCCTTTTATAGAAATACAAGGAGCCCTTTACACATATATCTGCCTATCTATTAGGAACAGTTACAATTCAAAACTAAATATCCCGAAATCCTCTCCATGAATTCTTATCTTCATTTCATCAGCTTTGACCACTTAGCAGTACAAACTTCTTCAACTAGCAGTATTAAGTTTCCTTGGCAGTACTAACTTTGTGCTGGCAGTACTAACTCCTTTAGTACTGTTGGCAGTATTAAGTCCAAAGAAGATTTATTCCTAACAATCCTCCCCTAAACTTGTGATTGTCCTTTAAATCATCAAGTTTCTTCTGAATAAAATCTTCTAGTCTTCTACCTTTGCTGATGATTCTTTCAAACACTTTTGTCACTTCTGAACTTGAGATCTTATGAATCTGAGAAGCTCAATCGCTTGTGTACTCTCATGATCAACCTCTAATCTCTTCTTCAACATCTTGGAGATCATTTCTTGGCTTAAAGGATATTTCTTTTCAGTCAGCATATGTATGGCCATCCCATTGTCCATCAATAACATGTGAATGCCACAGAAATCATACAAACTCCAGCTAATCAGATTGTATTGATGCTGATTCTGCCATAACTCATCATCTTCATTTGGTTCAAACACAGTGTGCAAATCTCCCCACAGCATGAGATCATACCCTTCTGGTCTTGAATCCCTATATCTTTCTTTAACAAGTCTGTACAATTCCTCCACATCATGTCTATCAAAATCTCTTAGCATCTCAGTGAAGATCTTATAATTCTTTGAACTCCCATCTCCCCTGAATATTTGATAATACATGAAAGTCTCAGTCAAAACATAAGACTTCCAATCCACTATTGGAAACTTTGTTGATAAAGATTCAATCTCTATGGGAGCTTCTTCTCTTGGTACTCACGTCTAGAAATCGCATGAGTCATCTTTCCACAGTATCTTCTTCTAGCTTTTGTCTCTTCCTTGTTGTTTTTCTAGGAATAGACTTCTTCCTCTTTGCTGCTGGTTCTTTGACAACTTCTTTCCTTTCCTCTTGTGTAACATCCTCTTCTTCCACAATCTTTTCAGTAGACCTTTCTTTTTCAGGGGACTTTTGCTTTTTACTTCCTTTCTCTGCATCCATAGGCACAAACTTTTGATTAAAATCCCAAAGCTTTTCAAAAATTGGCCTTATTTCATTGTAAGACATCCCCTTAAAATCAGTGATCTTAAAATTTCCTTGGTTCTTTCAATATTTGATCATGTTTCCATCTAGCTTGGCAATTAGAACTTAGGCTTCACTAAAGAGAATGATATCTAATGACAGAAGGATCATTCCAGTCAATCTTCTTATAATCTCAGCTTCATCCATAGCTCTTTTCTTTTCTTCTTCATCCCACTGCCTAGCAATATCACAGCATCCCCTATCCGCAATTTGAGTCTCTGATGTTCCTCATTCATTTACTCTTCAAGCCTAACTGCTTCAGCATAGAGCTTAATCTTTCATGTTCAAGTTCCTTCTTTGATTTCTTCTATGGCTCTTCTTCATATCAAAATAGCTTTTTTTTCCCTATCCTCCTTGTCTTTTCTTTATCACTTCTCCTTGAGTATGTAACAGTTCCTCCAGCAGTACTAATGTGTACCTCAGCAGTACTAACTGGTGGAACTTCTTCACTAGCAGTACCTCTTTTCTTGCCAGCAGTACTAACTTCATCACTTGCTTTCCCACTGCCCTCTTGCTCATGGATGACTTCAGTTGGAGTTACTTCTTGAATGAAAAGTTCAGTTTCAGTGCTTGCTTTTTCATGAACTCCTTCATCATCTTGAACCCCTTCATTAGAAAATTTCCTCCCCTGTTTGGAAGAATCATCTGCACCAACTTCAGTATCTGAAAGAACAAACCTAGAATGTCTCCTTGCTTTCCCAACCTTTATCTGAGCCTCTAGTTTCTTGACCCTGAGAATAAGCTTAGTATAAGCAGAACTATAGGTTTTCTTTGTCTTTGTCAAATCAGCCTCTAGAACTCCAATCCTCATAAAAAAAAAAAAATAAAAAAAAAAAAAGAAAGTGTGTTAATCAAATTCATCAATTCTTGTAGTTTCAAACTACCCTCATCACTTCCATGTGAGTGAACAGCATGGAGAGGTGAGTCATGGGGTGTAGGAGAATGGTATTCTGAGCCAGGTTGTGTTGGTGATGGATGTGTAGGTGAGGGTTGAATAGGAGATGGTTGAGGGGATGGTTGAGTAGGTGATGGCTGAGTTGGGGTTGATTCAGGGGAAGATATGCTGTTGGAAGGTGAAGCTGAGGGTGTAGAAACAGCTAACATATTTGGAAATAAAGCAACCTCCTGTCCTGAAAAACCCTTTGTTATCCTCTTCATATTGCTAAAAACCTTCATGGTTAGAGAGGGAACTAATAAACTCTTAAATCGTGTTGTTGAAGCTTGTGTTCTCTGCATGTCCTATGCATAGTTGTAACCAATCTAGTGGTACATCAAAAACTTAAGGGGACTAGATATGTTAGACACCATGTGGTCTAAGACATCTAAAAAATTTGAACTTTCTATTTTGTTGCTTAAACAAAATGACAGCCAATATTACTACTAAACTGCTCCCAAGCAGTTTTCTTTGGGCTTAAGCAATGAAGAATATTATGAATAAGAAACCTCCATTGAGGTGAAAATGCACCTTTTTGAAAGGTTAACTTATCTGAGTCAGTAGTATAGCCCATAAGCGCCAATTGCGCAAAGATCTCTGTAGTTGGAAGAGAGGTAATACCATCTTGATCATCCAACTTGAGATGTCGCCGTAAAGAACCTTCAGTGATTGAAAGTGAGTGTCCATCAATAGTAGCATTAATCTTGACGTCGCCATTACCATCAGTCAAAGCCTCAGCAGACCTCCAAAATTGTTTTATAAAGGATACACACACCTCTGGCTTCTTAGTAAGTGCATAGCAAATATGACTTCGAGTGATGAAATCTATGATCTGATGAAACTCTGCACTTCCCGTAGATTTTTTCAGAAACGCTACCATATTGTGTTTGTCACAAAAATCCAAACTTGCCATGATGAAAATTGTGAGTAATAGAGTGGGATAGGATCGTGTATGTAAGTATGAGGGCTGGAGAAGGTTAATTGCAATTTAATAGAGAAAACAGAGAGATATTAGTTGACCAATATTAAGTAATTTGAAATTATCGTGAATAAATCATATGAATATATAGTAGATGCACGAAAGTCCAATTGGTCAAACCCCTATTCCATAGGTATTTGGCGGAAATATCTCAACGGCTCTATTAATAAATGAAAAATTTGTTAGGCCCAAACAGTACTAACGGTCATCCAGCAGTATTAACTTTGACCTAGCAGTACTAAAATATGCCTAGCAGTATTAACTTCTCCACCCATAAGCAGTACAAACTCCATATGTTTGTAAGACTTAAAAGAATAACTTCACACAATCTCTCTTTTCTGTTTTTAGGCTCACATTTCATCTCTCAATTCTTTTTGGGGGGCTCACTTTTTACTTCTGTCTATTTTTCCACACAGTTCTCTTTTTTCTGTTTTTTGAGCTCACTAATTTTCTCTCTTTTGTTTTAGCTCCAAAGCAAATTCACACAAAGTGTAGTTTTTGTAAACTACGAGGCCATAAACGGATTTGAGGGGTCTTTACCAATAGCCTATTGCTTTGGGAATAGAGCCATATGCTTTCATTAAAAAACATGGTGCAATAATTACCCCAAATAGTTTTGAGTAAACTAACAAACTATAAAGGATTTGAGAAGTCTTACCAAGTAGCCCTTGCTCCTAGACTACAATGCTTCATTGTAAAAACATGGTGCATTGAGGACCATATAGTTTTTGAGTAAACCTATCAACTATCAACGGATATTGGGAATCTTGTAACCAGTACCCCGTTTGCTCTGGACTAGTCAATTCTTGATGTCTATTAGACATGGTGAATTGATGACCATTTGTTGTGTGGTGTAACAACCAACACTTTAAGAACAGCCAACATGTTTCCTCCCCTCAAATAATACATTATGGAGTAACCAATTTGACACCTCATTGTTTATCCTGAAAAAGTTAGCTTAAAACCAAGAAAAACATAATCCAAACATGTTTCATGTTTAACAGTATTAAGTGTTATTCACAGGATTAACAAAAATACATAGAAAGAACCAGCAGTACTAACTATAAGTAACAGTTTTAACAAACAGTTTTAAATATAACTAGCAGTACTAATTAGATCTAGCAGTATTAATTGACAAATAACTAACAGTACTAACATTGAACAAACTTTACAAAACAAACAAGAGATTTGGGCCTTAGGGATTGAGCATTCCAATACTTGAGACCAAGTATTGAAATCTACCAGCATCAAAACCTTTTGTAAGAAGATCAGCTACATTAAGTTGAGTGTCAATTTTAGCCATTTGAATCAACTTTTTAGTATTGCAATCTCTTATAAAGTGATGCCTAATCTCTATATGTTTTGTTTTAGAGTGCTGTACAGGATTTTCTATTATACAGATAGTACTAGTATTGTCAATGTAAATCACAGTGTTCATAAAATTGTACCCATAATCAAGCAATTGGTTTTGGATCCAGAGAACTTGTCCACAGCAACTTGCAGCAGCCACATATTCAGCTTCAGTTGTAGAAGTGGCAACCACAGTTTGTTTCTTGCATTGCCAAGAAATTAACCTATTTCCCAAAAATTGACAACCTCCAGTGGTTGACTTCCTATCAAGTGTAGCTCCAGCATAGTCACTATCAGTGTAAGCAACTAACTCCAATGGAGAATCCTTAGAATACCAAAGACCTAGTGATGGTTTGCCTTTAAGGTATCTAAAGATTCTTTTGACAGCTAAAAGATGGGAAGTTTTTGGGGAAACTTGAAACCTTGCACATGCACAAACTGCAAACATGATATCTGGTCTAGATGCTGTAAGATACATCAAAGATCCAATCATAGATCTATAAAGATGTTCATCAACATCATCAGCATCTGCATCTTTAACCAAGGGCTTTTCCAAATCTGTGGGAGTGGAGGCAGACTTCACATCTGTGTAGTTGAACTTTTTCAAAATTTCATGGACATATTTATCTTGACTGATAAAGATGCCTTTCTTCTTCTGTTGGACCTGCAACCCCAAAAAGAAGGTGAGTTCTCCCATAGAACTCATCTGAAACTTATCCTTCATAAGCTTCTCAAACTCATCACAAAGCTCCTTCTTGGTAGATCCAAAAATGATGTCATCTACATAGATTTGAACAAGCAGTATGTGCCCCTTTTGACTTTTGATGAATAAAGTTTGATCAATTTTGCCTCTTTGAAATCCATTGCTCAAAAGATAAGTGGCCAATGTGTCATACCAAGCTCTGGGTGCTTGATGAAGTCCATATAGAGCTTTCACAACTTTATAAACTTTATCAGGATGGTCAGGATCTTCAAAACCTGGAGGTTGGCATACATACACCTCCTCTTCAATTTGACCATATAGGAAAGCACTTTTGACATCCATTTGGTAGACAGTAAAACCCATATAAGAAGCATAAGCCAGAAAGATTCTTATGGCCTCAATTCTAGCCACTGGAGCAAAAACTTCATCATAGTCAATACCTTCTTCTTGTGTATGTCCTTGGGCAACAAGTCTTGCTTTGTTCCTGACAACAATTCCCCTTTCATCTTTCTTGTTTCTGTAGACCCACTTTGTACCAATAGCCCTATGACCCTTAGGCAAATCTACAAGAACCCATACATTTTGTAGCTTGAACTGTAGGAGTTCCTCTTGCATTGCTTCTACCCAAGCAGGATCACTAAGAGCTTTAGAAACTCTCTTTGGTTCTTCTTGAGATAAGAAACACAAGCAAAAATGTACCGTATGTAGGTCCTGGTGAGTCTTTCCTCATATATGCACCAAGAAATCCTAGTTCAGAGTAAGAAGTTGTCATCCTTCTTGTTTGAACAGAAGACTGCACATCACCAATCACATGATCAATTGGATGAATCTTTGTTGAGTTTCTTGTATTAGGAGTGAAGAAACTGCATAAGATGGTGAAATGTTCCCCAATTCAATTTCTTGATCCTCTACTTGTGTGTCTTCAGATGTAGGAAATGTCCTATCAAATTTTCCAGGAGTAGCAGTATTAATTTCAGGAACAGCAGTACTAACTTCTCTACTACCAGTATTAACCTCCTGGAACTGGTATTTTTTATAATTTGTTGATCCAGCAGTACTATTATTCTGAAGACCTGCAATCATCATGAGTCCCTCTTGATCTTGTATTTATGCATCATTAATAGATTTAGTGAAGCATCAACAAAGTAATGAAGCATCCTTCAAATTGCATGAACATTACAATCTATCTTGGTTGAAAGATGTGTTGGACTTCAGAACCTCCTTTATACCTGCAGAAAACATTAGAAAAAGTCCCTGCCAACCACTATACATAATCATGATTGGGTCAGAGAATCAAATCAAAACTGCCACTTTGGACCATACTTCTAAACATAGGTTTATTCTCTAAGAACCCAACATGCAAGTTTTCCTGTACTTTCCTGGTTCTAATGTTGTATACCCTAAAAGCTTGCTAACTTAAAGGAATACCCAAAAAAAAAAACCTTCATCACTCTTTTTCCATCAAACTTGCCCAACTTATCTAAGGTATTGAGAATTGTAACATGACATCCAAATGGCTTCCATGAAGCCTTAGCGTTTAATACCCCTAAAGAGTTCATAAGGAGTCTTGTTATGAGGCTTGACTACTAAGACCCTATTTTGTACATAGAAACCATATAAACAGCTTCCTTGCCCCAAAATGTTTAGTAACTTTGAGTCTGCTAACATTGTTCTAGCAGCCTCAATGAGAGTCCTATCTTTCTTTTCACTACACCATTGCTGAGGTGTCCTTCTACACTATATTCTCTTTGATACCTTTTTCTCTACCAGAACGACATCCATCACATGTTTTAAATTTTGTCCCAATATCACTTCTGATAATCTTAACTTTCTTATCCACTAGTTTTCTATCTCTTTGATAAAGTTTTTAAGGATCTCATCTAGTTCATCCATAGTTCTTAAAAAGAAACCTCATGAAATCTACTATAATCATCACATAACTACCAACAGTATTTTTTATGCATTAACTAACTGACAAAAGTTGACCAAAAAGAATCCCATGTGTAGCATAAACAATGGCTTATAATGGGACAAAGGCTTTGGTTCTTACAAGAGACCTATGTGCTTGCCTTTAAGACACACACATTTGTTTGTCATTCTCAAATCTTTAAAAGACATCTCTTACAAGATTTTCTTCTTGACAATTTATTAATAATTATTAAAATTGACATGACCAGTCCTGCCTATGGCATAACATTTGATTCCTCATATATACCAATTGCAACGAGACGAGTTACACCCATCTTTAGAATCAATGTTATCATATCAAAATGTACATGTTTGTTTCTTCTATGAATTTAAGGAGTTATCTGATTTCATCAGTCAACTTAAAATTGGATATAAACACGACATTCAAGTCAGTAAAAAGAACATAGTTTTTAATTTTCTTTTTGTCACACATTTGTGAGACACTAAAAAGGTTAAACTTCAACTCTTTGACAAAGTATACATCTTCAAAATCAAGTTTATCTGTTTTAATAGTACATTTGCATGTGATTCTTCCTCTATTTGCTCCTCCACCAAAAGTAACATACCCTCCATCAAACTCTTTGAAATCTGAAAGATAGGCTATGTTTCCAGACATGTGCCTTGAGCATCCACTATCCATAAATCCTTTATCATTTGACTGGAATTGTTCTGTACATAAAACTTATGAACGTTATTAGTAAACTTTGGGACCCAACCATACTACTTAGATCTGCCTCGTGCATCAATGTAATTATATTTGTTAAAAACTAGTGATGCACCATTGGGTTTTATAGGTCTCCAAACCCAACATGCTGAGGGCTTAACAACATTAAGTCCCATTCCCTGACATTAGTTATATTTGGCCTAACAGATATTGAACAGTTAGTCTTACCATATTAACATTTGATTATTATACCATTTTGTTATGTTGTACTCTTGTAAAAGGGCCTTTAACATAGATTGTGCTTTAATTTTGAAAATGTGTCTTTGGTCTAGCACAAGAAACTGTTGATTTTGGGTGAGCAGTATAAGAAGGCCTAACAGTATTAAAAGACCTAGCAGTACTAAAAGGTCTGGCAGTGTTAACAGACCTAACATAATACCAGCTTTGCATTATTGACATTTTTTAGGCCAGTCTTCATTAAAACTGGCTGGAACCATTGTTTATAAGAATTAGACAACTGTAATGAATGTGATCAAACTACCACAGATAAGACATGGTCCTTGATTTTAAAAACAAAGTTACATCCCTAAAGTGATTGGATTTTGACCATTCCAATTCCTTTGGTTCCCCTATTCCCTGTGACCTGTACATCTCTGCATACCTAATTGACCTTCTAATTGGTTTTTCAGGTTTAACTGACTCTTTCTTAGTAGCAGTAGGTATAGCAGTTTTCTTTTCTACCTTAGGGATAGGCTCAACTTCTTCCTCATCAATCTGACCACCCAAATCTTCAATAAATTGGAAGGCATTCCATTATTCTCTATAGCTTTTTTCTAGGTTCTTCTTTCCCTAACATGATTAGCAGGATAGAAAACTTTTCTTTCCAATCTTTATCTACCTTAAGTGAAGACTCCTTAGAATTATCTAACTCTCTATCACAAACAGTGGTTGGCTTTAAACTTGAATCCCTAGAACTATACTCATTTACCTCAGGTTGTTTGAATTCTTCAAGACATGAATAAGATAAGTCTAAAGGTGTTGGTCTATTTAGAATCAAAGGATGAGGTGAGGGGACAACATTGTAGCCAAATCCCTTTTTGCTTTTGTCAGTTATCTGACTTGCTAACAGCTGATCTATGTCTTTTGATGATTTTTTAAACTTTGCAATCTTAAACTCAAACCCCTCCTTTTTGTTCCTTTAACCTTACAAGTTCATTGTCTTAAGTCTAATCCCATTAATAATCCTTTGTGACCTACACTTCGTTTTAAGCAAAGCAATTTTCCTCAGAAAATTAGGACTTTAGATTCTTTATTTTAACTACTTGTGCTTCTCAAAAATGATAAACCTCTTTTATATGCTAGCTGCTTTAAAACCATATCATCTAATTAACAATAAATCATCATACTGTTTCATATGACTTTCAAAATTTGGCAAACAAGATTTATCATTTGATACCTAATAATCTGTGAAGCCAAGAGGCATTTTCTGCTTGAATTTTCATCCTCCTGCCATTGTCAACTCCAATCAATCCACACCACTCCATAGCACAACCCATTGCCTTTTTCAGAAGCTCTTCAATCCTTACTGCCTTTGAAGACGCCTCCTTGATTCCATTTCTGTGTCTTACTTCTGGTGCTCTGCATTCTTCTAGCAAACATGTCCCATTTTATGACAGTTGAAACATTCTACTTTTAGATTTATCATATCCACATACTACTTCATCAATGATGACTCCTTCCAGTTCTCTGATAGACTTTCGCCCTCAATGCCTAAGTATATGCATATTCCACTTTAGATCCCATTTCTTTCAATCATCACATGAAGTTGCTCAAGATCTTCATGAACTAATTCACCCATGATGTTGAGTGTACAAGAAGCATAAACTGTGGCATCACTTAAACTAGCAGTACTATTTCTTACTAGCAGTATTAACTTTGGTGTTGCCAGTACTAACTCCAGTGTTAACAGTATAAAAGTATTAAACTGCTTGGACTAGAAGTGGTTAGAAATCCAAGTTCTTTTATCATCATTGTTAGCAGCAGCATTCTCTTACTTTTTGTTCAACAATTTAAAATTGTTTGTACAAAATCATCAAACCCATAGTTTTTAAAGTCCGGGTTTGTTCAGCCAGACTACCACATGTGTATCCAGTCAGAACTAAGCATTCTCAAAAACTTAACATTCAGATCTCTGGATGAGTATACTTACACCAAATTAACAATCTACTAACAAGATTTGAGCCTGTTAAAGATATAGTCCAAATATTCCTAAGCTTGTAGCAATAAATGTTTTTCATATTGTTGCTTTAAGTAAAGCTTCTGTGTCTTCCTTTGTTGCAATCATTTCCCTCCAAAGTGAGCTTAATAGCAACAAACATAGATGAGCATCAACATACTGGTTTAAAGGTAAGCCTGATTTTCATTTGGGAAGCCATGAGGAAAGACTGTCTGCTTTAATCATTCTTCTTGCAAACTTTTCTTCATAGTAGATGGCACAGTCATCTTCAATGTTGTTGATGGACCAGATTCTGTGTTGTAACAGGAATAGTACCCATGAAATTCCATTTCTATACCTCTCCTAATGCATAATCTAGGAACAAACGTACTGCTGTATTTCTGATTTCCAAATCTCATACTCTCCTAGTTTGAGCATGGAAGTTTTGGCCAACGCATTGGTTTCTGTGAATTTTTTCTAACTCCATTTTCCTAGATCAAAGTTTCTCCAAAGCACAGGCTCTTATACCACTTGATATCCCACGCTCTTGATTTGTCTTTACGTAGTAAAGAGTTTGTATACCTTGAAGAATCCAAAATAACAAAGATTGAAACTTAGTATTACACGCAAAAGTGAATGCGGAATCTACACTTGATACTCCTAAGAAATTAATGTTACTATGGAACATAATGACATAGAAACACCACAATGAACACAAAACACACTGCTTCAATATTATTTAAATAATACGAGTACTCTTCAAGTACTGGGGTTACAAACCTTGAATCTATTACAAATTTACTCTCTAAGTGTTTCTATGAATTGAAAAGTATAATCTAATTCTAGAAACTTAGATCTCCTTTTATAGAAATACAAGGAGCCTTTTACAACGATATCAGCCTATCATTTAGGTTCAGTTACAATTCAAATATAAACATTCTGAAATAATCTCCATGCATTCTTATCTTCATTTCAGCAGCTTTGACCATTTAGCAGTACTAACTCCTTCTACTAGCAGTATTAAGTAACATTGGCAGTACTAACTTTGTACTGGCAGTACCAACTCCTTTTAGTACTGTTGCATATTAATGTCATAAGAAGATTTAATTCCTAACATACTGTATAATGTGTCTACATTTAATATTTAATGGATGCTAATTGAACCATTTAGTAGACATTTTAGTCCATTTAAATGCTATGCACCTTGAGCACATTAGATGGGCTTATACTCTCCTATAGATGTAATATGTGATCATGAAGTCAAATGGAAAATGCCATAATTGCCCCATCTTAAATTCTTATTACCACTTTAAATTAAAACTTCTGGAAAATTTCATGAATCTCCAGAAAATGGTCCCCTTAAATATAGGGCGGCTCCCTAATATAGGACCGCCACTGATATAAGGGACCGCCATCAAGAAACCATGAAATTTTCCTGTCCCTTATACCTTTTTTGCAACTCTGACCCTATTCTACTTAGGTCCAACCATCCTTTCCTTTCTAGACAAAACACTTCCTAGAATCTTCATTCTCCAATACCATGCCTTTCCCAAAATCCTTCTATATAACCATCATTCTTCACTCCTTCTTCATCGATGTCTTGCTCAAACCACCACTCCAACCTCTCTAGAAAACCAAGGATGTCGGTTAGACAAGTATGGAAACGTAAACCATCCACTCCAAAATCATCCCCTCCTTCCCAAAATGACTCACCTCCTCCTCCTCTATAAGTCAACTTACAATCTCCTTCACCACCATCCTATAATCCCTTAAGAGATCAAATGATTAACCAACTTCACAACATTTCCACCATTCTTGATTCACATACTAATCCATCTAATGCCTACATTCATGCACCACCTTCACCACTACCACCACAAATTCATCCTCCTTCTCATGCTCAAGTTGAATTTCACTCAAGTTTTTGTCATTGTTGCAAGTTTTCTAGACACCAATTCTATTCTTTAAGAAATAAAATCAACTTCATTCACTATCTTTTAACCCGTCCCATCCCTCCAACCCGTATCCCTCCAAATCATGTTTCACCAATTCCTTCTTTTTCCCTCTTTAATTAATCATTCCTACATGATTAATCTTCCTAAATAATTGTTCTTTTATCTTTTGATTACGGCATCTTCTACCTTTCAAGAATCGACTAGTGTAGATCTATGCCTTATTATGTCTTTATGATTATTTACTTTCTATTGTAATGATTCATGCACATGTTGTATGAATTTGTCTGAGCTTTTATTAAGATCTAGTTTTAAATTTTATGTTGCATGTATTAATTGGATGTGCTAATGTATGAGTTTCTTGTTGGTGAAATGAAACTCTTCTTTTGATTTAAATATAATGTGTTAACTTGAAAGATATTTGTCTTGCACTTGTACCTCTAAATTTGTTTTGTAGCAAAAATAATTTTCATAAGATCGATCCCTTGGTGCCCCGAACAAGGGGGAGCATACATCAAGGGGGAGTCTTGATATCGTCGATTTCTTTCTTCCTTCAACAACTCGACGATCATTTTTTTTAAATTCGACAAAAAGGGGGAGAAATGGAACATAACTCATTTAATAATTTGACACTTTTAATTTTATTTAAAATGAGTTTATATTTTGTCATCATCAAAACGGGGGAGATTGTTAATACAAATAATGCCTAAAAACGTTATTTATATTTTTCGACCTCTCAACGTTTTGATAATAACAAAATGTAAAAACGTTTACAATAAAAATAAACGTTTACAAATTATTAAATGTAAAATTTCATTTCTAAGATTAGTGATCACTTAAGGTATGGACAAACAAATTAATTAAGCATGATTAGTGATCAAGAAAATATTTTTCTCTTAATCCTCACTTTTAATTCTACAAAAGTATTTTTTTTAAATACTTTTAAAAAATATTTTCTAATTAAAATAAAAAGTTTTATTAAAAACTTAAAATTTGAAATTCAAATTTTCCCCCCAAAACGGAAGCTTCTACACCAAATACAACCTTCCCCACAAAAAGACAAAAAAAGGAGCGGAGTCTAGGCGGCGGCCCCCTTATATATAAGGGACCGCCCCCAGAGAGCCGTTAGGATTCCCTGCCTATAAATACTGCTCCATTCCCAGCAGAAAAACATTCCTCTTTGCATGAAATTTTTCAGTCTTTTCTTTCTCTCTCTAAACCTTCTTTCTCTCACTAAAACTCTTGATCACTAACATACTTAGATCTTGTTTCAAGTGATCTAATCTCTTCTTCTCATCTCTTCCCTCTCATTCAAGTGCAAGAGAAGAACACTCGTATTCGTCAAGAAACGAAGTGTTAATTAGTGATCTCTCCTCTTTTCTTCTAAGTACCAAACCTCTATTGTATTTATCTTGTGTATTTGTGTGATTCGGATATTGTGTAGATCCGATAGTGTAGATCTTGTGAGTGTGTATATCTTGTGAAGTGGTAGATTGGTTCTAGCTAAGATTAGGACTCGACATTTAGCTTAGTGTCGGAAAATAACGTAAGCGACGTGTAAACGGTTTTCTCCGCCTAAAGGGAGCTTGTTGACATAGTGAAATCTCGAGTCGGATACTCGGGGAGTGGAGTAGGGCGAAGAGGTGCTTCGTAGCCGAACCACTATAAAATCTTGGTGTCTTGGTTTGGTTGTTTCTTTCCTTATCTCTTTACATTATTATTGTTGTTATCTAGTTTTAGTTTAGATAGTTATTGCTTGTTCATATTGTGATGTGAGTTGATGAAAAACGATATAACTCGGATCTATAGATTTTTGAAAGTAAACTTTTGAAACGTAAAACAAACGTGTAGCACTAATTCAAACCCCCCTCTAGTTTCCATAATTCATATCAGGAGCAAGGTCACTCAATATTTTTAAAATATATTTTATTTTAAATATTGGATCGATCTATGGATTTTGACAAATATCTAGAAGGACAATCTATGCAAAGATCACCACTCTATGAAAGCGATAGTTTTATTTACTAGAAAAATAGATTTGAGACATATGTTAAATCAAAAGATCTAGATCTTTGGCATGTTATTACCAATGGTGATTTTAAACCTATTGTACAAAATCCGAAAACCAAAATAGATGAGGTTATCCCTTTTGAAAAATAAACCGATGATCTTAAAAAGAGACTTGTGAAAAATAATAAAGCAAACATAGTTATTTACAATGCTTTGCCAAGAAAAGAATATGAAAGAATTTTCATGTGTAACACGGAAAAATAATTTTGGAAAACTTTGTTAATCACCCATCAAGGTAATAGCCAAGTCAAAGATAATAAGATCGACCTTTTGGTTCAACAATATGAACAATTTATCATTTTCGAAGACGAATCTATAAATAGTGTCTTTTGCTAGATTTAATACTATTATTACTAGTCTTAAAGCCCTTGATAAGGTTTATTCTAGGTAAGAACTTCGTAAGGAAGTTCTTAAGCTATACAACTAAATGGAGAGCAAAGGTCACGGTGATCGAAGAGTCGAAAGACTTAACATCACTATCTCTTGATGAGCTCAATTGGAAACCTCAAAGTCTGAGATGATCATCAAGAAAAGATTCACAAATTGTCAAAGCAAAAGTTGAAAGGAAATCTCTGCTTTTAAAGGCATAAGAAAGAATTCTTAGTGATGAAGAGTGTTTGACTTCCGGTAGTGAAGACGAAGAGTACGCCATGGCGGTAAGAGACTTCAAGAATTTCTTTAAGAGAAGAGGTAGATTAATAAGACAACCTTGGAACGACAAAAAGACCTTTCAAAGAAGCCGAGACGACAAAAATGGCAAAACAGAAAGGAAGTGATTTAGATGTAGAGATCTAAATCATCTTATTGGAGAATGTCCAAAGCCACCGAGAGACAAGAATCAAAGAGAATTTGTTGGAGGTTCTTGGAGCGATAACGATGAAGAAGATGAGATGAATAAGGTCAAGATATAAACGTGTCTGTGTAGCTCACGCATCAAGATGAGATATGCCTTAGAGATCGAGCATGGAGGCCGACGAATTGCTCAAGGATCGGCGGACTCTTAAGCATATGAACGGGTAACCAAAAACTCTTTCTCTACTGACAAGGCATAAATGGAGTGGACTTCATGTTTTGCGGTAGTAATCTTCGTGGTAACATCATTGGCAAATGTACGATTTCTAATGACTCTCTCAAAATAAATAATGTAGAACATGTTGATAACTTAGGATTTAATTTGCTAAGTATAGGAAAAATTTGTGACAATAAGTGTAGATTAACTTTTTCTAAACATGATAGTGAAATCACTAAGGACGGTAAAGTCATAGGTAGAGGTATTAGGAAGAAAGGCTTATATGTGATAATATTAGGAAATAAGCCAAAGGATCAAATTTATCTAACAACGATTGATGAAAATTCCACCTTGTGACATAGAAGATTAGGATACGCAAATATGCTTCTCATTCAATCATTGGCCTCTAAGGAATTAGTTAGAAATTTGCCTAAGATTAAGTTTGATCAACATTTTTATGATGCTTGCAAAATTGGAAAACAAGCTCACGCTAGTCACAAAGCTAAGAATGTAGTCTCAATGACTAGATGCTTAGAACTTCTCCATATGGATCTCTTCGGTCCATCCGCCGTACGGAGTTACGGAGGAAACCGTTACACCCTAGTCATAGTAGATGACTACTCTAGGTACACTTGGACTAGATTTCTTAAGGATAAAACCGAAGCTTTCGATCAATTCAAAATATTTAGTAGGAAAATCCAAAACCAATTAGGTTGTTCAATAGTGTCAATTAGAACCTGACCATGGGTAGAGAATTAGTATATGAGGTGCAATTTGGAGAGTTTTGTAATACCAACGGTATTACACATAACTTCTCGGCTCTACGCACTCCTCAATCAAATGGCGTGGTCGAAAGGAAAAATAGGACACTTCAAGAAATGAGTAGGACTATGTTGAATGAGCAATCGTTACCACAAAAGTTTTGGTGTAACGCCGTAGATACTTCAACATACATTCTCAATCGAATTCTCATTAGAGCCATTCTAGGAAAAACACCTTATGAACTCTTAAGAGGTAGAAAACCTACACTAGATTATTTTAGAGTGTTTGGAAGCAAATGCTTCATTTTGAACACAAAAGACTACCTTACCAAGTTTGACCCAAAGTCACACGAAGGTGTCTTTTTAGGTTATTCTCAAATACTAAATCCTATATCATCCTAAACAAACACACTAGGAAAGTCAAAGAATCACTAAACATGACATTCGATGAAACTCTTCCACCCTCTAAGACATCACCCTTGGTGGATGATGACTAGATGAAGAAGACAATTAAGGTCTCCGAGAAAGTGAAAGAACCTAGGAAAATGACATAGTGGATGAAACATTAATAGGTTGATGAAATAAATCAACATTAAGGAATCTATGAACAACCCATAGAAAATGTCAATAGGAAACCTTGATAAAAAAAAAAACCCTAAGAACCCTTAGATCTAAGGCCAAAACTAAAGTAACTTCTTTTGTTTTATATCAAACTATAGTAACCTAAGGAATGTGAATGAATCATTAGGAGAAATGACAAGATGTATCGCCATGCCAAGAAGAATTAGATCAATCTGTTGTTACGACGATAGGAGTTATTTCCTCTAACCTAGAATATGACAATCCATAGAACTAAGTGGGTATTTAGAAATAAGTGTAGACGAACGGTATTAGTTTCTTCCAAATAAGGCTAGGTTAGTTGCTCAAGGCTATAACCAACAAGAGGGCATCGATTATGATGAAACTTATGCCCCAGTTGCTAGACTTGAGTCCATTAGAATATTATTAGCTTATCCTTGTGCCTTAGATTTGAAACTATTCCAAATGGATGTAAAAAGTGCATTCCTGAACGATTTTATCAATAAGGAGGTATACATGGCACAACCTCCAGGATTCATTGATTTCAAAAAACCGGATCATGTTAATAAATTAAAGAAAGCTTTATATGGTCTTAAACAACCACCTAAAGCTTGGTATGATAGATTAAAAGCTTTCCTTATTAAACATGAATATAAAATAGGAATGGTAGATAACACTCTTTTAACTAAGAAGAAAAGTTCAAATCTCATCATTGTTCAAATATATGTCGATGACTTTATATTCGGTTCACCTTGTCAAGACATGTGTGATGAATTTGCCAAAATCATGCATGACGAGTTCGAGATGAGCATGACGGGTGAACTTAACTTCTTCCTTGGATTACAAATAAAACAAATGGAAGATGGTATTTTCTTTAATCAATCTAAGTATATTAAAGAAATGCTTAAGAAATTTGGTCTAGAAGAGTCTAAACCAATGAAAACCCCCATGTCCTCCGATACTAAACTCACGAAAGATGAAGAGTGTGAATCGGTAGATAGTACCAAGTATCGAGGCATGATAGGTAGTTTATTATACCTAACGGCAAGTAGGCCCGATGTCATGTTTAGTGTCTGGCTCTGTGCCCGCTTCCAAGAGGCTCCCAAAACCTCTCTTCTTGAAGCGGTTAAGCGTATCTTCCAATACAATAAAGGCACTACGCACTTAGGATTATGGTATCCTAAGGGGACCGGCATAGAAACTGTAGTATATGACGACTCTGATCACACGGGAGATTATGTGGACCGAAAGAGTACTAGCGGTATTTTTACGTTCGTGGGATGTTGTTTGACATCTTGGTTCTCGAAGAAACAAACCGCTCTTGCTATATCCACTACCAAAGCCGAATACGTAAGCGCCGGAAAGGCATGTCAACAAGCACTATGGATGAAACAAGCTCTCATCGACTACAACGTACGACTCGACCGTTCCCATCATGTGTGATTCATGAGCTTAGGGCAATAATGAATAATACTGTTTTTATAATAATTGTACTCATTGCAATTATTACACTTATGGGTGTATAACAACGTAACCCACTATTGAACTTGTATTCAAACTGTTTATCATAAACCTATGGATTTCACTCAACCATTGTGTTGACCTTTTTAGCATGTTTATCTTAGGTAATTGAGCAACTTATGGCACAGAGTGGCACGAAGTTGAAGATGGCTAAACTGTTATCATTCAAACTTTATGTTTTCATGTAGATTTTGGGACCTCTGTTTGTAAAAACTCTGATGAAATAATGAATGATAACTTATCTTTTAAAAACGTCTCTTTTGAGTCGTTTTCTATGATTATTACTGTTGTACTATGAAATAATACCCCAGATTAGCTTCCGCTGCTATATGTCAAAAATGGGGGTGTTAGAGATTGATATCAGAGCCACGGTTATAGAGAACAAGGTTGAAACCTTAACTATAACTACTTTTCTTTTTCCATCCAAGAAAGTTCTCCGTGCCACTACATCTTCCGGAATAGTATGTAAAGTACATAACTATTATACTATTATATAAATAACTTAGGTTATTTACCACTGGGTTGTTAATAGAGCGATGTCTTCTCCAAGCCACCCTACTTCTAATATTGAGGATGCTTTTTCCTCTAACTTTTTTGCCTATATCCTGGCTTCCCCGGACTATGTCCCAGCTTCAGCAGGAAATTTTTTCTAGCTCTTCAAATAACTCATTTGGTTTAGTTCCAATAGCTTCACCAACTCTTTCACTTTTTTATGATGACCCATATATGAAGGTCATGCATGCATACTATGCTAAATAATCACCTATTCCCCTACCAACTATTATGCCTCCATCTTCAATGCTATCACCAATGTTTAATCCTCAAGAATTCTTTCTTCCTGAGGAATTATTGCCACTTAAGAAACGAGGTCGTGACCGATCATCCTCCTCTACTTCTACCCTACCTCAAGCATTTGAGATAGGAGAAAGCTCTCGTAAGACAAGTCTGGAACGTCACGAGGAGCGAATTGAGTAAATTTTAAATCACCTAGATGAACTCTCTCTCGACCGCATTGAGCACATAAAAGACAAAATAGAAGGTCTCAGAAATGGTCGGGTGATCATACAACAAGATTTTGACAATCTGGAAGCTGAACTCCAAGAGTCTCATACTCAAATTGCTAAACTTCAAAGAAAGCAAATGGGAAATAACAGCAAGATTGCTCTGGCTCGCTTCAGGATTGCTAATCTAGAACAAATCATCGAAGATATCCAGGCTCCTCACCAAGCAGACAAGGAAAGCCTTTTGAATGCAATCTATGAACTCAAGAACAACCAGGAAGGACCATCGGACTACTAGATTAGATACTAGTTATAGCTTTTGATAGAACCTAGCCACGGGATGTGTGGTATAAATAACAACACTTGTCAAATTTTGACTATGTACAGTACAAAGGCAAGTCGTTCATGATATAATATAATGGTGATCCCGTTTCATATTCATTATGTGTCCTATATTTCATCTCCGTCTTCATCATTATGAATCATACCATGACTTCTAAATAAATCATAGATACTTATTTGATATGAATTATCTATGATATCACTATTGTGACAATGTTTATTTTTGAACCTTACGCATTTTAAGGAAAGAATTATGATATCATTCTTATTACGTGTTGTCTTATGTTGATAGAATGCCTCCTAAAAGAACATCAACATCTGAAGTACCAGCCATGACTCAAGTTGCCATCGGGAAACTAGTTGCTGACAGTGTTACCGCAGCTTTGGAAGCACAAGCTGCAACAATAGAAAATGCTGACAATACCAATAGGAACACCGGAGAAAGAGAAGCTCTTGTAGCAAGAAAGTGTAGCTACAAAGAGTTCATGAGCTGCTAACCTATCAACTTCACAGGTACGGAAGGAGCTGTTGGTCTTATCTGCTGGTTTGAGCGAACTGAATCAGTGTTTTCCGATAGCAACTGTACCGAAGACTGCAAGGTGAAGTTTGCTACTGGTACTTTAACTGAAGAAGGGAGAATCTTTGAATCAATAATGCATCAAGCGTCCTTTACAGAAAAAGTTCCATCAGTGCCTAATGACCACGCACAAGTATCTTCAACTTCATTATTTTCTGCAGAACTAATTTCAAAAAGCATGTCTTGTAAATCAGCAGAATTTTGACCTCCAATGTTAGGCCTCGACCAATTCCAACTACTAGTACAAATCTGGGATTTCGTCACACATGCTGTTTTTTTAACGGCCACATAGTCAGATATTTATGTAACTAAATGTACCAAGATAAAATAAACAGCCACACTTGAACTCATTTTGTGTGACCATTTCAGAATTTCATTGTCACACATTTGCATATTTATGTGACTAGACTTAACTGGTAATTTTTTGTTGATTATTTAGTCACTTATAATTTAGGACGTGTGACAGATACAAATAAGTTTGAAATATTAGTCACACTATATATATACATATGTGACAAATATATGTCACAATTGAATAGTGTGACCAAAATCCATATATGGTCACATAAAGTAATTGTGTATGTGGCTAAATCATATAGTAAAGTTTGTCACACATTATTTAAAGTGACTGCTATTTTTTGCTGAATATTTAGCCACATATGAATTTGAAATGTGTGACAACTGAAAAATAAGTTTGAAGCATTAGTCACGATATACATTTAAAAGTGACAAATATATGTCAAACACTTGAACAGTGTGACCAAATATCATATATGGTCACACTAAACCATAAACATACAGGATTAAGTGTAACCAAACTTCGATACATATGGTCACGTAAGTTAATATGTGTGTCTAAAGTTTAGTTTGTGTTAGCTTGCCAAAAGCTAATGAGTATAGTCACATTTACTTCTAGCATGATCATGTGACTATATGCCTTTACAATAGCCACAACATATCACAATTGTGTGACTAAATTATGTTTATGGCCACATTTAAGGTGATTATATGTGACCAATATATTCATAACAGTCACATCGTGAAGTATTCATGTGGCTATTATTTAGAGCAAAATGTAAAATCAGTTATCATTAAATTTCATATTAGTCACATTGAGTGTTTGTCTGTGTAAATTCATAATGTCATATATGATCACATGAAGTATTTGTTTATATGTCTAAATCATGAACTCAAGTTTTGTCACACATTATTTAAGTGTAGCAAAAAACCAGTATATATGGTCACGTTATTAAGCCTAAACTAGGTTTAGGTTTTAAAAAATAAAAACAAGAAAATAAAAAAGGATGTTACACCCCAGCAAGAATCGAACCCGCGACCTCCTTTACGGATGTCAAGCGGGTTACCATCTTGCCAGAGTAACTTATTCTTTAATGTTATGCATTTCCTTGTTAATGTAGAAGTTTAAGCTTCATTATTTTTTGCTAGTAGCTTAAAGAGTGCATATAGAAACTGCTTATTAAACCGTGGATTTTTCTCCCTCTGCTTATTTTCAACTTGTTTCACTTTTAAAATTTCGAATTTAGCAAAACTAAATAAGTTGTAGCTTATTTGGTTTAAAACTTTTTCGGTGCAGCTTATTTTAAAGCTAAAGTTTTTTTAATAAAAGTTTTCATTATTAAATATAGTTTTAGTTTATAAAAAGGTTACAATTTTAATTAATAAAAATAGTAGTTTTTAGATTAGCTTATTATTAAGCTAGCTTATTGCTTATTATCTAATGCTTAATATTTGCTCAGTTTTGTGTTTGTCTCACTTCACTTTCTCTAAGGTAGGGGTGAGCATCGGTCCAAAACTGGACCGGACCGGCCAAGACCGGACCGGACCGAGACCGAATTGGTTTAAAACGCCGGACCGAGGACCGGACCGAAATGGTACGGTCCGGTCCAGGTCGGCCCGGTCCGGTTCGGTCTTCAGTCCGGTCCGATCCTACAAGGCATAATGTTCGGGTTTTTTGGTAAGACCGACTAGACCGGACCAGACCGAAGATCGAATTGGTCCAAAACGCCAGACCAAAGACCGGACCAAAATACGTTCGGTCCAATCCGGTCGGTCTGGTTTTTCAGTCCGGTCTGGTCGAACGGCCCGTATGCTCAGCCCTACTCTAGGGCTTGGAGTTTAAGGGTTAAATAAGTTAGACATTTGCATTAGAGCTTAATTAGATTTTATAAAGCTAAATGGTAAATCTCTATTCAACTCTCTTCGAGGATACGACCCCGGACTAATAGTTATTACTTTTCCTAAAGTAATTCTATCTCTAAACGGTAATTTATTACCGACCGCTTTACACGCGTCAGTCAACTATTACGGGTTAAAGGATACAGGTTATTGGTTACGCTTAGGGGTTAAATTAATGTGACCAATGATAACCTAATGCACATGACCCATGACCCTTGTGAATTAGCCATTATCATCGGTAATGCATGGGTCCATGACACTATAAGCCACTACAACGCAATGCACATGACCCGTGACCCATGTGAAGTACCCATTGTCGCCAATCATGTATGGGTCATAACATGACACTATAAGATACTATAACCCAATGCATATGACCTATATAATGTTAAATACCCATTAATTAATGTGACTAGCTATAACCTAATGCACATGACCCATGACCCATATTAATTACCCATTGTCACCAGTCATGGATGTGTCGTAACATGACACTATAAGCCACTACAACTCAATGCATATGACCCATATGATGTCAGATACCCATTAATGAATGTGACCAGTGATAACTTAATGCACATGACCCATGACACATGTGAATTAGCCATTATCACTGGTCATGCATGGGTTCCATTACACTATAAGCCACTACAACCCAATGCATATGACCCATGACCCATGTTAATTCCCATTGTCGATCACCAGTCATGTATTGGTCGATAACATGACACTATAAGCCACTACAACACAATGCACATGGCCTATGACCCATGTTAATTACCCATTGTCACCAGTCATAGATGTGTCATAACATGACACTATAAGCAACTACAACCCAATGAACATGACCCATGACACATGTTAATTACCCTAATGAATGTGACCAGTGATAACCTAATGCACATGACCTATGACCCATGTGAATTAGCCATTATCACCGGTCATGCATGGGTTGCACATCTCATGTATAACGATAACATCTAAACTCATCCGTTGAACATCTAATGTACAATGATACCATCTCGACTCATCCGTTGAACATATCATGTATAACGATACCTTCTCGACTCATCCATTGAACATCTCATGTATAACGATACCATCTAAACTCATCCATTGAAAATCTTATTTACAACGATAACATCTCGATTCACCCATTAAACATCTCATGTACAACAATAGCATCTCGAATCATCCGTTTAACATAAGTTGTAAATCAATACCATCTCAACTCATCTGTTAACATCTCGCGTGTATACTAATATCATCTCAACCATCCGTTTAACATTTCATGTATATCAATACTATCTTGACTCATCCATTTAACATGACTTGTATATTAATGTCAACTCAACTCATCCGTTTACCATACAATATTCATGATTTATATATATATATATTTTTTGTATCATTAGAAATATTTTATTATTTTTTTGTTGTAGAAGACCGAGTTGACCTGGCGGTCGAACCGATAACCCAGTGACTCGACCGGGTCGATTAAAGACCCGGTTTTTAAAACATTACCTTTTATCAAAAACTTTGTCTTTTCAATGAAAAACAACTCCCTCCTAAAATTTTCCCAAAAATTTCAAAGACCCGCCATATTCAAAAAAAGCAAATTTGGGTCTTCATAGTGTTCATCTTCTCTTATAAAACTTCATCTTCTCAAAGCAAATCTCGGCACCACCACCATATCACCACTACACTCACACCACTGTGCATTACCACCGCCGCCATCGTGACCGCCTCTCCTCTCCCTTTCTTCCTCTCTTCCTCTATTATTCTTTTGGATAGCAAGCTACGGATAGCCATAGCCTTGCTAAAAGAGTAATTTTCTAACATAGTTATTTATGTTATTTGAATCCCAAATTTTCACATTCTCATGAATTCAAAAAATTTCATTTTCAAGCTAGGAGAGAAAAGATAAGTGAAAGAATGAAAATATTTCAAGATTTGGTCCCATGATACAACAAGGTGTACATAGTATGGTTTTAACAGGATGCAAAAAGAAGCCCAGTAAGTTAAAAATAAGCTTTTCAGGATATATTGTTAATTTTTAATTTTTTCAATTTCTTATTAATTTTTTGCTTTTAAGCGAAATCAGATAAGCAACTTCAAAATAAGCTTTTCGGGATATATTGTTGGGATTTTGCTTATTCTTTGAACAAAAATTGCAAATGTGAAAGAATCCAATAAGTAATGTTCATTTGTACTTACAAGGTTTAACGTTTGATATAAGGGCTCAAGGGATACTTATTTATAACTACTTATAAATAGTTTTAATATGTTTGGGTTAGCTTATTATAAGGGGGTGTTTGGTTTGGCTTATATAGCTGGCTTATGACATATTTGATCTTGGGCTTATGTTTTATAAGCTCACTTTTTGTGGCTTATTTTGAAACAATTTTTCAGTCTATATAAGTTTATTATGTCATAATGAATTTATATAAGCCACAAAAAGTGAGCTTATGAAACATAAGCCTAAAACCAAATAAGCCATAAGCAGGCTATATAAACCCAAACTAAGTACTATAATTCTTGTATCAATTGTAGGCTATAGGGGCCTAAAACGGGGGCTGAAATGCCTGGCAGAATGTTGATAATTAAAATGCCATTTTTTTGAAGTTTGATGTTGTGCACCATCATATAAGCTGATATGCAGTTCCTATAGGCAATTCCAAACAACCCTTTATAATTTGAAGTAGATTATAAATTTCATTCTAAAGTTTCATACACAACTTCGGCGATTTATCTGTTTAAAAATTTTAAACACCATTCATAAACATTAAATATCACATATTCAGCTTGATCACATTGAATGTTGAGAATATGCAGGACGATGTGACATGTATTGCATTAGATGGATCCATGACCATATTTGTTATAGAAGCTGTAATTTCAAGGCTTACTAACGACATTTGGGGTACAATCCTTCTTATGAGCTTGAAAGTTGTAGGTATTGCTTTATACTAGTATCTCTTATACACGTTATTCAGTAGTTGTATTCTCAGCTGTTATTAATCTAGCTTGGTTTGTTTATCTTCAGGCCTGACAGCAACACTCCTCCGGTAAAAGACGGAGCAGTCACTGCTGTTGACGCGACTCCGAATCTGAGTCGAGTTTAGGAGAAGACCGAAAGATCATTAAAAAGAAGAAAACAGATCAGCGTTAAAAAATCAGAGAAAGGTTTAGTTTTTATTCAAATTTAAGAGTTTTATTTTTTAATCTGAATTGTATTGGTGAATTCCGTTTTGCTTTGTGTGAGCAAGCGATGATGCCATCCTAGATAAACGTGCAACAATTAAAGAACCACTGCTTTCATTTTGGTCTAAATATGCATCAGATGCTCTCAAGGACTGTATGAAGTCAAAAATTTGCATATACATAGTAATGGGTCCTTAACTTTGTTTCACCTTACATTATACATGTTTCATGTGCTTATTTTCTCATCAGTATTGATTACACAATACTGTTTTGTGTTTGGTTATTAAGGTCATGAGGAATTTATGTGCTATTCTAATTTTGAAATTGTCTTGAATATTTTTCTGATCGTTGGGGCTTTTTCTTGCAGCATATTTATTTTGTTAGGATGGTGAGAGTTAGCATTTTGTATAACGCTCTTAACAACATGTAGAATGCTGAGAAGAGGGGGAATAGGCAAGTGATGATGATGAGGCCTTCTTCAAAAGTGATCATTGCAGAAACATGGTATGCTTTTTTAGCCTCTTTTTAATTTAGTAAAAAAGCAAAAGTTGTAGCAAGGCATACTGTGAAACAAGATGATCTTAATAAATTTTTCAACAGGCTATGGTTATTATTCTGGTGCAAATAATTAACGTAAATCCTTGCAACTACATCCACACTTAACGAGTGTCACACCCCGCGCATAATTAGAAATCTTACATTGACAATACGTTTTGTCTATCAGAGTTGTAGGAAATGCTGGAAGTTAATAATCAAGCTACATCTGGATCATAACTAGACCTCCATGACCGCTGGTAAATTACTTTCTTGCAATTGTCGTAGAGTTGGACGATCTGTCAAGAGCAATCGACTTTCACACTTAAACTTATATGGGATTCTTTTGAATTTCAACTTGAAAGGCGGGTTGCGGGCTGAATCAGGCTTATTATCAGAGTTGTTTTATCCTCCTCTAAGAGAAATCGCAGCAACAAATCAGGTTTGTGCTATAATTGATAATCTTTCCATGAATTTAATATCTATTTGTGTTCAGACCCGCCTAAAGGGAGGAATTGTGGTTTGATCTTGAAATGCTCTCGCTCTAAAGTGTTGCTTTTACTTCATTGTAATATGCATATATTTGTGCATTTTATTTGTTATACATAATGTTTGTTGTCGTTCACAGGAAATTATATTTCCATTGGACAAATGCATAGTCACAACTATCGTATTCCTGAACCATTTCGAGACCAGGTTAGAACAAATGCCACATCAGTAGGTATGTTGTCACATTTCAAATGCCACATCAGTAGGTATGTTACATTTTGAGTTCTAATGTTATTCCTAATTTGATCTAACCTGAACCTATAAATGGTATTCCTAATTTGGTTGACAATCAAATGCCACATCAGTAGGTTTGAAGAATATGGATGTCGTGGAGTCAGAGTATATGTTTCTTTTGCAGGTGCGATGATTGAAAATCAAGAAAGTTTTGATCAGGAGAGCCTTAGCTATGAACAAGGTTGGATAATCGATGACTTCAAAAAGGTATGATTTTTATGCTTTCTGAAATAGATGTGAAAAATAAACAACCCGACCTAAGGAACTACCAAGAACGGAAGAACTAGCGAGGGGAAATCAGGTATCCGGGAGGTAAATCAAGTCTTTGGGGTTTTTTGCGCTGCTGGTATTACCATAAGTCGCATAGAACGTGATTATTCTGCTAGAAGTGATAAGTCAGAAATTTTTGTTGTTCAAACCTCAGGATGAAACTTACCATTCAAAAGACAGTGTGTGCGTGAATTGGATCCCGGATTAGTTGGTGACCCTGATTTGCAAGTTCCTACCTATTCAAAAAATATAGTTACAGAGGCAATAAAATAAAGAAAAGACACAATAAAATATGTTATGAAGTGTTTACGATAGAGCCAGAACATATGTAATTTAGATTTATTCGTTTTTAGCAACAAAAATTTATTGCTAATTATTTGATTTGGTAAGGCATCTCAACAATCAGTAGTGGAGATAGCATATATGCAGACATAAAATATTGTAGAGGGATAGGCATATGTTGTAAATATTTTGTTTTCAATTGTTTGCTTTTTCGTATTTATCTGCACATGTTAGTTCTCATCTCTTTGTGTGTTACCTGAAATGATATCGGACCAAATCTGGTTACTTTGTTACGCAGTTTCTCAGATAAGTTTATTGCACAATTTACTTCTTTTGTTCATGCTCTAACACCGACATCATTTGGGCTCGAATTTTGGATCAGGGAGCATGCGTTGGGCTTTATTTCATAAATAGACCAGAGTGGATGGTTTTAGATCATGCGTGTTCAGCATATTCATATGTATCTGTTCCTTTATATGACACTCTTGGTGTGTAAGTGTGCTTTTATAAACCTTCCATCTGGTGTACATAGCTCTTTATTTTATAATAGGCTCTGCTTGATCTGTCTGCAGGTCCTGATGTTGTCAAGTATATTATAAACCATGCTGATATACAAGCGGTTTTTTGTGTTCCGACTACATTGAATATTGTAAGTTTGATCTATACCTACCACGTCGCCAAAACAATATCGCATATTGTAATGTTTAAGAATATTGGGCTGGTCTTATTATGTTACTAATGTAAACAGTTAATTTAGTTTATCATTGTCAAATTTATATGAGTTGTAATTCATGTAGAATTGTGACTCACAAATATTTTTCTGAACTCGCAGTTGTTGAGCTTCTTATCTGAAATTAGTAGTGTACGCATCATAGTGGTATGAACTTAGACCTCTTTTTAGATTTATCTTACACAATATATCAGGAATGGTTAATTCATTTCTGCAATACTTGTAAATATGTAATTGGTGGAATTATAGTCTAAATAGGTTTTTTTTCATTATTTTACATAGAGCCATGTTTCTGACTCGAACGGAATCGGACGAATTAATAAAGTCTAGTGTTGAGGACCTTGTCCATACCCCAAGTGAGTCCGATGGTATATCCAAAGGTAAATTTGATTTGCCAGTTTATGATGATTTTACTCCAAAAAAGGATGAGGTGTTAGATGATATCATTTCAATTCCACCGAGAAATGGTAATGATCATTTTAATGCCGAATCTAGTCTGATTGAATCCGTGCTTAATCATGATAACGAGATATCTTCTCCTAAGATTGATTTCCATACCGAGGAGTTCGATGGTGAACTCGCTCTTATCGCTCCAAATCCACCCGGAATTGTTGAAGCCGACCTCGATCCAATGGAAGATATTCGTTTTATTGAAAACTTGATGTATGATAACTCATTTCCTCCTCGCCCTCCAGGATCTCTTAAAGATGATTCTGAAACTGTCATCGATTCCATCAATGATTACTTTTCGAGTGATGACGATTCTTATGAGAACATCGATTATGTCGATGCATCACCTCCCGATTCTGAGATCGTCAGCTTAGAGGTGGTGGAGATTGTTTCCGAAAGTTAGAAGGGATGATACTAGATATTCTTTCTAACAAGTCACAGACGATATACTTCCGTGAAAATTAGTTGAATATCAAATCTTCTTATTGCTAAACGTCGAAGCATTAAAAGATAATCCCACCCCTCTCTGATTTTGTAACACCAAGTCCACTCCACATCTCTTAACATTCTAGGTGGAGACTAACACCTATTATAATTCTTTAACCTTTATCTGAAACGTTTGCTTCTAATTGGTAAAGAGATTAGTAGTGCAATTACCAACTATCTCGTTCGATTTGTCTCTTTCGGATTATGAAGCTTTCCTATCTCGATGACGATCATATTGACGATAAAGAGTAGTGGCAGTACCACTACTCATGCTGATTTTTCTCAATATGATCGTTCATCTCAATACCGAAAGTCATACGTTTACCTATTAAACTACGAGCTATATTGAACAGTAAAATACATGGGGTGACCGAGTCTTTTTCTTTTTCTAATATCTAACACATTCTTTCCTGATAGTGAACCCGATTCGGGGGATTTTACTATGGATGTGGTGGAAGTTATTTTTGATAATCCAACAAGAGAACCAAGAGTTCATGTGCCTAATGTTTTGCCCACCCATCCCACCCTTCACCTGGATCTGGATTCCATTCTATCTAGTGATTCTCTCTTCGCTTATGTTGTATGGATCTTTCTTCCTTTTCTCACATATCTCGTTGAACCTCCATATCTTCTCTCCTCCGGTAAATAAAGATACCATTTTTGACCCCGGCATCTCCGTTTATCATTCTTTTATGCCGAGTGTATCTCATCGGAGTAGAACTTTCATGAAATTCAATGTTTATCCAAACCACTTGAATAAAAGTACGATGGAGATTTTATCTTCTACTTGCTCCCCCATGGACCAATAAATTTGGGGTCGAGTCAAGCTTGTGACTCGGTTAACAAAAACAAGGCGCTTCGTGGGTGGAAACCCATGTTTATCCTAGTATAATGATAATAGTAGTAATAAATAAGTGTTTTGTGATGTGAGGAGGCTCACCTCTACCTTCTCTCGTGTTTTGTGGTTTATTGTCCAGGATGTCCCGGATTTGAAGCCTCTCGTGCTCGTGGTTTTGTCCTTCGTTCACTCGAGCTTCAAATCCTCAGCTTCATTTTGGAAATCCAATATACAAATCTTATCGATTAACGTTTATCTTTTAGCATACTTAATAAACGGCTTTAGATTTGCGTAGATACCCTTCTTAAAACATTGAGGACAATGTTCGATTCTATTATGGGGGGATCTATCAATTTGATTATGCCTGCAGCCGTTGTTTTCACGTAATCTCGTTTTTACCACCAAAATACCAAAAAATTTAAAAATTTTCAAAAACAAAATAAGTGTTTTGTACAATTTTGACTTTCCTGTTGGGTAGAATAAGAATAAATTTTGACTCGATCGAGCGTGTTGAGCTCTAGCTTGTTCCTTAACTTTTAGATTAAGCATTCACGGATCTTTGCGAAGAACGAAAAATGATAGTGTTAATTATGAGTTGGATGCTAAACAAGGATTATTTGGAAATCTTACAAGCTCATGTGTGTAATTTGTGGCTTTTTCTCCCATAAGCTCTTAACCGGACTAATAATACGTGCTATCTTTGAAAATTAAACCTAAATCAATAATTTTTGAATTTGAAATGTAGTCGATAGCAATAATTTTAGTCTTAGTTCAAATTTATACTTAAATTTTCTAAAAAGAAGTCTTCTCTATATATCGTGATATAAAGTATAGAATAAAAATGAAATGAAAAAAAAATGATGAAAAATGAAAAAAGAATGATGAGTAATAATTATAAACTGTGGGCTGATAAAAGTTTGTTGCATCTTGCCGGCTCACAACCGATGTTGCAGCCTTCTAAAAAAGGCCCATAGTGAGAATAATAATCCGAGACCGATAAAAGTTTGCTGCATCTTGCCGGCTCACAACCGATGTTGCAGTCTTAAAAAAAGGTCGAGGGTTACGATTGCATCATGGTTATATTTAATGTTAAGTTTGATGTATGTGATTTAATAAATATAGGGAAAATATCTTTTTCTTAAATTTAAATATGCTTTTGAACTAAGACTATTTCATGATTACATTGTGGATTTTTCTAAATAAGTTATGTATAAATGGGAAACCTAAGAGTTTTTGAAACCGAAGGTCCGTGAGTCTCGATACTAGTCTCTGTGAGGTGTCAAAAGCCTGGTCACTTAGCCGCAAGGTTGGGATATGCCAAGATGAAAGTCGCTACATGGGATGATCTCGCCTTCAAACTCATTATTCTCGGGTGGAACGTGAAGCATATAATTTTGCAAAACGTTGATCCATTGTGGAAATTCAAAATGGCACACTCACCTAATATATAATAATTGTCGGGAGTGAAAAGTTCATAAGTTACAAATATGGGTAGTGTTAGCATCTTAACTTAGATTTAATGGTGATTTCGTTTTTGAGCATAGTTTGGGACAAGTGAAAAGTCGGGGACGATGAATTTATCTTTTTGAGCATTTTAGGATTGAAATGCTTCTTGTTCTATGACCCACAAAGTTATGAAAATAACGAAAGTCAAACATGTTAGTTAGTTGCTTAAAAAGAAAAGAACAAAAAAATGAGAAAAGGAAAAGTACAAAAATATGTGTAGGAATAAGTGTATATATTTAAATGGTTAAAACAGGGCTTTTCAAAGCTATTGATTCTTTAATTCCCCTTGATGAACACTTAGCTACTTTTCAAGATAATTAGTCGAGGGGGATTAAGATTATTAGTTTTCTAAAGTGTTTACTTATGGCATTGCGTGAGGACACGACAATAGTTTAGTATGGGAGATTTTGGTATGTGCTTAATTACACATACCATTTTCCATTAAAAACGGACTTAAATGACCAAAAACGTACCCAAAAATACATTGTATTTGTATGTTTTGCATTTGTATTGTGCAGGTAACGAATATTTAAAAAAAGGACAAAAACGAAGCCAAAACAACAAAACCGAGCACGAGAACAAAAAGAGCGCGAAAAAGCCAAAAAGTCAAAGTAAAAAAGTCAACCAAAGTCAAACCCAAGAAGTCGAAGTCAAAGCCGGAACCGAAGAAATACTTAATGGGCCAACCCGCACCCATCTAATGGGCCAGGTCAGCCCATTAATGTATTAAAAGTCCAAATTATAAGCCTTTTGAAGCTTTTGGGCCCAAAATACAAAACCAGGCCCAAACCCTTTAAGTGATAACACTTAAACAGCCCAATAACAACAAACCAAACGGCTGTTAAGTTTTATTTCACCACAAGGACGAACCATGCAATAACACTATACTACCTCAAGGGCCAATATTGCCAAATCCCTTAAACTTTTACACCACAAAGGACCATTCATGAAATAACATTATACAAGTTGAGGGGCTATTCTTGTCAAACCAC